>CM040426.1:69284704-69458778 GCA_022702705.1 Papilionanthe hookeriana x Papilionanthe teres | reverse complement strand
TGATGCGTTCTAGAAAGTTCGCGACTGTAGCTCTCAGTGTTGCACGAGAATTCAGTACACAGAGATAAAAGAGAATAAATAAGAAAGAGGTGACATCTCGAATTTTATGTGGAAAACTCTTAAAATAGGTAAAAACCACATGGCCTAGCCCGGTTGAGAAAATTCACTATTGATTGATGATTACAAAAATCTCTTATCCCATAGATGAAAAATAGTAATTATATTTTTCAGATTACAGTGTCGATCGACAACATCTGGTTGATGGTGAGTGATGATAATGGTTATGAGTGGTCGACGACGATCGGTGGAGGTCAACGGACGTCGGCAGTGGTCGACGATGGTAGGAGGTGGTTGATGGAGCCCGGTGATGATAGGCGATGGTCGACAGAAGTCGTTATTAGTTTTAAGTGTGCGACTATGGGCCCGTTTGGGGTAACTTAAAAGTGCGGCGGCGTTTTTGAAAACGCCACCGCACTGTTTGGCTAGAGATTATGGGAGTTGATTTCAAAACTGAGTTTATAATTTCTTCAGGGCTTCGGACCGTGGGGGGAGTCCCGCGGTCCGCTTATCCTATCGCGTTTTTCTCCTCCAATTACCCCCGTGACCCCGTTGTTCACATCTCGCCCTCCTCGCAAAACCCTACCAGCAGCTCTCACCATACCCGTTGTTCGCATCTTTTTCGCTGGTTCCTCGTAGTGCCCGCAGGACCTCCCTCGTCTTCTTCTTTGGCATCTGGCATTTTCGTGCCCGCAGGTTCCCTGTCGTGCCTGCATTTTCGCGATCGTGCCCGCAGGACCTTCGATCATCATCTTGGGCATCTCCCCCATCCTCTTCGGCATCTCACATTTGTTCCATGCTTTCAAGAAGTAAATTTGTCCTCTTCTTCGGCACATAAATACTTCAAGGGTTCCTCTGTTGATTTTTTTTCCTGATTTTACTTACTTGGCTGAATATCACCTGCTTTGATCTGCTACCTTCTCTCTTGTTTCTTTCCTTTCTGCTCTTCTTCTTTGCTTGACTGGGGGTTAAGAAAGGTCAAGAGGATAAACATAGTAAGCAAGGTATTTTTTGTTCTTTCTTGTTGCATGTACGAGTTATCAGCTGATATGGATGTTTAGGCCTCTAGCCTTTCCGTTAAGTATGGTTACTAATTACTTCATGTTGTTATGGGCATTAGGGCTCTAACATTCATGGGCGTTAGGCTTATAGGTGGCAACGCTTCAAGTATTGTGCATGTGCTAGCTTCTTCCTAATGTTCTTATATGTACTGCTATATTAAAATTTCAGGGCTGTTTTGGTCCACTTGGCTGCGGTTTTTCTTGCTGTATTGGTTTAACAATGAGGTTTTACGTTGGAATGCTCATTTGAGAATCATATATTGTAACCCATGTTTATTCGTGAAGGGCTTGCACTTATTAAAAAAAATAAAAAATATATGCAATAAGAAAAGAGGAGAAGAATGGAGAAAGTTTTAGTTGGCTCTTGGAAGGTGGAAATGTTCCTAATGTTGGTTCCTTTGCTCCCTTTCAGTTGATCTCTGGACTTTAATATTTATTCTTTTAACATTTCAAATGCATAAGAATGTCTTGGCATGTGAAAGTAAAAGAAGTATGATGGTTAAGAGAGGCAATGTCCCATATTAATGTTTCATGAATGCTGATGATATTCTTTTACATCTGTTAGCTAGATTTTGAAGCATGAAAATGTCTATTTGAGAGTTCCTTTATTCACTAGTTGTTTTAATAGTGTTTAGGCATTATTTGGTCGTTTCGAGATATAATGACTCTCACTTTGAGCATGGACTGAGCCAAAGAGAATAGAGAGGGGGCATTAAGCATTTAATTAATTTATTTACTTTTATTTTTTATTCTTTGGGCTTTCATATATGTGCCACCCGAGTCCTATGTATTCACATATCAAATAAATGATGTGCTCATTGAAGAAACCTCAAAGCTTGAAGCGAGTGATGTTAAGAACCCATTAGTTGATGTAGATAATGGAATATATGTTGTTGTTATATGAATGAGTACTCTCATATTGGTTTATTTTATGTTCTAGAAATTATTTTCTGACATATTTCATTCGCTGCAGTTTAGAAAGTAAATATTTATGTCAATTTGACAAAATTTCAAAGCAAGATTCAATGCAAGCAATATAAGAGCTTGAAAATTAGAAGAATTGATTTTATTAAAAGAATATTACATTGACATGTCTTACGATGCTTATATTTACTTTGAAAACATTATGTGTTATGAAACAAATATTTTGTGTTAATCCATTTATCTGACAGTACGCAATGAGTAAAGGTAAAGGAGTCGGATCATCGGCCATGTGGAATAGAAAGATTACCATTACATTTTGTGATGTCTGTGTTATGGAGGTACAACTTGGAAATAGGCCTACAACACATTTTAATAAAGAAGGTTTACAAAACGTGATGGTTAAATTCAATGAACTTACTGGAAGAGATTACGGCCGGACGAAACTAAAAAATAAATAGGATCAATTAAAAAAGGATTGAAAAATATGGAAGGAGCCCAAAATGGGTTCAACTGGTTTGGGTTGAGATCCAATTAAGCGGACAATTGATGCACCAGAACAATGGTGGACTGAAAAACTTGAGGTAATTAAATTTGTAAGATCACTTCATTCTGCATTATTTTGTCGCATTTAAATGATATCACTATTGAAATATTCAATATATTATAGGCAGTTCCAGGTGCAAAAAAAATTTAAGTCCTATAATATAGATCCGGAGTTGGAGGAGAAGCTATACGACATGTTTTATGGGGTTGTCGCAACTGAAACTCATGCTTTCACCCCAAATGATAAGGGGTTTGCCAACTTCCTGCAGGAAATGCAAACCGTGCAGTTGGGTGACTCAGGAGAAGGTCCCAGCCAAGTCCACATTGATGTTCAATCCACAAGCGCATCCAAGCACCCTAGGGTTGACAAAAAGAAAAAGGGATGACATTCATCAAAGGCAGCATTGAGACACTTCTTGAAAGCTACAAAGCTAGGAATGTTTCCTCGACCGACCCATCAATTGATGAATTTCTCCAACTCCTATCTTCATATCCTGAGGTTATGGCTGAAACAAAGATCTATGTAAAGTACGTGAAGTTGCTATGGGATCCAACTATAAGACATTTTTTCATAAAGTTAGATCACAAACACCGACTTGAATACTTATGGACTTTCACGGATGATTGAATGTCTTGTTATTATGTAGTTTACTTCCTTCATCTTATTTCTAATATATATGTAACGGGCTTTTCTCTGTTTTTATAACTGTTGAATTCAATGTGTTGTATTCAGTTTAGTGTTGATTTTTTCATTACTTTTGTAACAGTCAGCCATCTACATATTGTCGCAAATGTCCTTACTTCTTCTTGATAAATTTTACAAAGTATTACCTAAATTATTTTGTAGTATGAATGATGAACAAGCTAACCGTGGCGACGAGGAAGTTAACCACAACATCAATGTCGCACTAATCATGACATTATTGTACTGTTAGTATCTCACGTACGTTACCTGAACCCCTTGTATGACGTCAAATCAGATTGGAGATAAATGGGTAGGTGAGTTATTACAAGGCCACCCAACGAGGTTCTCCAATTAACAATTTGTCTGCGGTTTCTTTGAGTACAACATTTAACTCACAAAAATAAGTATTTTAGGATTAAAAGTATTTTCAAGTTGATGATTCTTTTGAGATTGTACATTCACGATAAAGAACACAACATCAAATGCATATTAAAGATCAAGAGATTAACTCTTTCTTTTTAATTGCAATGATTTAATTGTTTAATGCTATAAAATATTGTGCAAAGTAAAAAATAAATAAATAATTAAATAAAATAAACAAATGGTTCCACATAGTTCTGTGGGAGAGGAAAATGTTGTAGCATCTATAGTTAAGCTTGATTATATTCATTTTCTGCATATTAAAGTCTTTTCAAGTAATAAGAAAAGATGAAGAAATCTCAATCCCTTGCCTTAACCATTCCTAGCTTCACCTGCTTCGACAAATCTGTTTTAGCTCATGGAGGCAGACCTTGTATCTAATGCATTATACAGGTAGGATGGCTTTGCTCAATCGTGACCAGAAACTTCAGTTTGTGGAAAAACAAATTAATGTGGCTGATTTTAGGTTGTTTTGTAATTGATCTTTTATTTATTTATTTATTTATAGAATGGATATTAGCTACTGTGTGTATGAAATAGAAGCTGTGAGCCTCACTTCAATTGCAACAGTTGCTTTATTGTGCTTATTTACAGCAACAACATCTATCGCTAAACAACGTTAAAAGCCCAGAGCTGCATTCTTGTGCTTTTTTCAGCAATTGAAGCAGTTGCTAAAAACTGTTAAACAGTTCCAATGCAACATTATCTGCTAAAGAGATTCTTTTCTGCCTTCCTCCAATTTGAAGTGCATTGTTGAAGTAATTATTCAAGTTAGGATCAAGGTTGCAAATTTTGGATTTCCTATGGATGTGCAAATTCTGTACTCATTTTATTAATGAAATGAGCTTATTACTTTATAGTGCATGCAATTGAAATGAGATGCTTTTGCCATGCATCTTCTCTGCTCCCTTTATGACAGCTTCAATTTTTTATATATTATAAGATACACAGGTTTTGTTGTCTACTCTTTGTTCATAAATTTCATCTTTACATGTCATTTTATTTGTTGATTAGTTCCCCGTGACAGAAAAACAAAGCTTGAACTCTGAACTCCTACCTTGGTAATTGTCATTCATGATGTTCTTTACTCTTCACATTTATTGAATGTTGATCATTGGCGATGCACGATTTTATGTTAAAAAATCTTAATATGGATCTTCCAAGCACCTGGACTCTAACAAGGATATCATCATTTAATTTGTTAGAAGGCTTGGACTTAAATGAATTGGTTTGAAGCAATGGCAATTCTAACAACAGACTGATGTTGTGTTATTGTTTCACTTCATCTTTTTTAGATTATTTGGTAAATTTCTCTTGCTGCTGTGGCAATTTGCTAGAGTCAAGTTACATTATGCATTGGGCAAATTTTAACATGGAGCTTGCATGCATTACTATAAAGTGTCACAGTGCAAATGATCCCAGCTTGGATAATAGTGCATACAGTGCCATAGGTGTCGAATGCATATTATGGTGTTTTTAAGCAGCTTGGATGGCCAAAGGGCAACCACTGCTATATTAAAGTGCACCAAAGTGATGTTAATGGGGTCCAAAGTAATATGGGAGTTGGATCTTAGTATGTTCAATCAATTGTGGAGTTTTTATGATCAAACAATTGTGTAGTTTATGCTCAAGAAGTTGTGCAGTTTTTCTTTATATCAACTTAGATGGCCCACAGGCAACCGCTGCTAGCAAAATTCTGAACTTGTAATTACTGCAATTGTGCAGTTTTTTACTTTATTATGCTATGATTACATTTTTATTTTGATGCAGTTTTTTTTAGGCTCTTTTTTCCGGTATGCAATAAACTTTCATAGCTGGTGTTGAAGGATAGTTGGAGCTTCATGTACAAGGTTTTGTTGTAAATAGAAGTAATTCTTATATCCTCATAGGTGGTGTGATTTCGGCTACTAGAAATGGAAGTTGTAATAATTGTAATTTTAGGGTATTTGACGTGCTGTGATTTGCAACGGCAAGGTGTTAGAACTTCATGTAAATAGCAGGTTCTAGAGCTTCATGTAAATCATTTTGTATTACAGTAATAAATAAATTTAATGCTCTTTCCCCGTGGATGTAGGTCACTTCGACCGAACCACGTAATTTGTTGTGTCCCTTTTCTGGTTAATTGAAATGATTGTGTAAATTTTGTTTCATGAATACTTGACTAGCTATGGAGTACTGCTATCGATATTTTAGATTCAGTTGGTTCTTTCTTCAATGCTTATTCATCGTGAGGTTGTTTCTCATTTGGGTGAATTTTTGTTCAAAATTTATTTTGGTTAACCTTAACCCAAAAAAAAACAAGTGATATATATTTATTGATTATACCTTTGGAGGATTTATAGACACATATAAACACATATTTTTTGTATGCAGTTTGATGGTCTCTTTTATGAAGCAATTGGGAAGTTATTATGTTTACATTCCCCTCTGTTTGCTGTGTCATTAAAGCTGTCATGGAAGTAGAGCTTATTAAAAAAGTTTACACTATTAGAAGTTGTGCTGGATGTGTTGAAATTTGTTGTTTTTTATCCTCCATGCTTGAATTTTTCTCAAGCAGAAGTGCAACTGAGATATCTGAGCTATTTTTAAATGCCCCAAAATATTATGCAAAGTGAAATGTCCCGTATGTATAAGCTGGCATCTTTAATAGCCCAAAATATTATGCAAACATTGTGGTGCCCTTTCTTTTGTTAAAACAATTGTTACACATGTTGGGTGATTAAGCAGCTTGGTTGTCCCATGTCTTTAGGTGCAACTGCTGCTCTAATGAGGAAAATCTTGCGAAATAGTTTTATGTAATTATAACTTGGGTGAGTTAGTAGTTGACATTTGAATAAATTTCTTTTATTTTTTTGGCATATGGAACAACTGTGGAGTAGCTTGGATGGCCACAGAATTTTATTGTCGGCAACCACTGAGTCCACAATTTGGTATGTACACTGTCTTTATTTTCTCTATTTTTTGACTGAAGCAAACTCTTCTTAATAACTGCAGGACGATGAGTTCCAGGTATTCACGGAAATTCGGACAAGTGATGTGCCGCTGCGGGCTGCCGTCCTTGTTACTTACGTTACGCAAGCAACGTAGCTATGAACTACAGTTCCTTTGTTGCCCAAGGTAGAAGCAGGGGGATTGCAAGTTTTTTTGGTGGGCAGGCACCCCTTCAGATTCAACTTTCTCCCACTCTAACAATGTTGCACGGGGTTCCACGTTATCACAATTGGAGAGCATTACTTCTGGTTCGAGTGTTTCTGAACCGCATAATGTTGTTGGGCGATCGACCGCGCAACAACCAAACAACGGTTCTCCTGAGATGTTCATTTTGCATTTTAAATTGAACATTATAATCATTTTACTTGTTGTAGTTGCACTGTGTATTTGGCTTTTAATTGAATATCTTAAAATTTTTATTGAGCGAAGAGAGCATCACAATTATGAACTGTTATGTTATTATTTCGTTTTAACTTATCTAATGTCTAATGCAAGTGCCTACAATTTGGTATTTATTGGTGTCAATAGCATTGTTGAATTTTTTGGTTTCAGTGTCATTCGTCAACTGTTTATTATTGATTTTTATAGCATTCGTCAGTGCTTACAAATGTCTTTAATAAATATTGGATAAAATTTGCATACACACCTCCATTACTATGCATTTACATATCTTACACCTAAACTTCAATTTAAATTAATTTTAAAATTTGTATAAAATGTAAATTATTAATTAGAAGTTATTTTAAACATAATTTAAGAATAAATTTTTATAAATTTATGTTAAGCATAAATTATAACGTAAAAATTTGAAAATTATTTCTTTTGTTAAAATAAAATTTTATATTTAAAAATAAGATTTTTATTTATTTTTAAATCCTTTTTTAAATTTAAAATAATAATTTATATGTTAATGAAATTTTATTAATTTTAGAGAAGCATAAAAAATTGTTATTTTTCTAAAAACAACGACAAATAAACTGTTTTCAAACCGCAAAATCAAACAGCTTAACAGCTTATTCATTTCAGGGGCGTAACAATCATTTATCCACAAATAACTGCAAATAAGTTGTTCTCCAAACGCTCAAACCAAATAGACAAACAACATATCCGGATCAGCTGCTTATTAGCAGCTTATCAGAATAAGCTGCTGCAGCTGCCTCAAACAGACCCTATATGTCAAGTGTAGCTGATAGGAGTGAGAGACCACAATCAAGTTTCATGTCAAATTAAGAGCGCGCTACTCTTATAGTAATTTAAATTTTATTCTTTATGAGATAAATTAAAGATAGATGAATTAGAAATATTAGATGAGATTTAACCTATCCAACTAACCACCGACACGAGACTAAGAACGGGTCGAGAGGTAGAAGAGAGTGATGGGTGGAAGGAAGAATCCATCAGAAAAAGAAGGGGCAAAGCCCCAAAACCCAAATAGAAGATCAGAATCGAAAATAAAATAAGAGAGATCAAAAGATTTCCCCAAGAGACAGGGAAATATCAAAAAGATCTCAAAGAAACACTAGAGGGTTTTGTACCTCGACATCGCACCCAAAAGCCTCGAACTCCCTATACGGCCCTTTTTTTGTTTGGGGTTACTTTATTGCCGCATAAAGAAAAAATCAAAAAATAATATTATTCACCTTTCTTTAACATTCTCAAGAAGAATATATATTCCTTTTTGGGACATTGAATACAATTTCTTTAATATCCCATTGTAAATGTAAAAATAAAAGGGTGGAAATAAAAAATTTTTAGTTTTGCATGTTGGTAATATTTGTGACGCCTCTGAAAAAAATAAATAAAATTATATATATTTTAAAATTTAATTCAAGCCGAAATTTGAGCTTGAACACGAGCTTAATTTGAGTAAAAGAGTTTAAATCGAGTCAAACACAAACATTTTACTCATGAGCTATTTCAAACATCAACCGAACATGAAAATAGAAAAAATTAAGGAACCGAACACGAAAACAAAAAAAAATAAGAAACCAAACACGAACAAGGCTTGGACTTGCTCAAGCTGAGCTGGGTTTACATCCCTAGCTGAAATGCATTCTTTATGTTTAACGAAGGTAAATCCCAATCGAATATCGGTATAAGATGGTTCAAAATTTATTTGAAACCGTCAGAGTAGAATTGTAATATTGTTTGAATCATGTTCAAAATTATGTTCAAAGAAAATAAAAATCTCTCTGAATATTATTCAAATATAATTTAAATCAAAGTTAATCATGATATACTTTATATAAATACTATAAAATTTTCAAAAAAAAGAGAAATTTTTTTATTATATTTAAGATGCGCATTAAATATGAGTTTCAGTATGAGAGGAAATGCCTAATCTCTCCATTGAATATATTTTGTTAAAGAAAAGAAATAACATATATTTCCATCCTTAATCGAAGTGTGCCATAATTTAAAATATCAAGCCAATGTGGAACCAAATCAAAATTTCAAAAATTATTATGACATATTTATAATAATTTTCAGCTCATTTAATATCCCATTTACATTTTAATCCCTCTTCGCAAACTGCAGAAGAAACCCGGGCCCGACCCAACTGACAGCCCATATCCTCCTTTTCCACGTGTCACAATTAAGTCTTTCTGGTCTCATGTCCTCTACAAAACCTCCTGGATCGAAAACATTTACGTACATCAACCGTACGCAGAGCTGCGTACGTAAAAAGGTACACGGGAGTTACACGAAGGTTATAACATCCTTGTACCTCCCGTGTAACTCCAGTGTACAAAAAGATGAAATATAAGCGTGGGTTACAGATGAGCTACACGGGAGGTACAAAGAGGTTATAAAACGCTTGTATCCCCTTCAACTCCTGTGTAATTTATTACGTATGCAGCTCTGTGTACGTAAAAAGTTATACGGGAGTTACACGGGGTTATAAGCGTGTTATAACTTCATTGTATCTCCGTGTAACTAAGTTGTAACCTACACTTCTATTTGATAAATTTATAGGTTACAGAAGTTATAAAATTAAGAGTGGGTCAAACAGGAGTTACACAAAAGGCAAAGGTGGTTATAAACCCACTGTACCTTTTTAACTGATCATCTCAATTTTTTCCCCTGAACCGTAGAGAGAGAGAGAGCAAGTTCCGGCGCTGAGAAGGCGGGAGGGGAGAGAGAGGGAAAGGGTCTTCTCGGCGGTGGATGGATGGCGGCGGCGATGTTCCCCGACGAGTTATGGGAGTACGTCTTCTCTTTCGTAGAGGGCGATGTGAACCGGAACGCGATCTCGCTGGTTTGTCGCGGATGGTACCAGATCGAACGGCGTTGCCGGCGGAGGATCTTCGTCGGAAAATGCTACAGTGTCTCGCTGGAGATGGTGTTTCGTCGGTTTCAGGAAGTGAGGGCCGTGAGCATCAAGGGGAAGCCTCACTTCGTGCCGAGTGACTGGGGTGGTGGGACTGGTATGTGGGTATAGGCTTTGGTGGGGGCGTGTCCGCAGTGGGGGAGCTACGGATTAAGTGAATGGTGGTTACTGATGACTGCCTCGAGCTCATCAGGAGAACTTTCGGCACTTTAAGGCGTTGTCGCTTACTTCGTGCGAAGGATTCAGCACCGCCGGGCTGACATCGTTTGCCAAAAATTGCAGGTGAGGGATTCGTGATTGTGTACTCTGATTGATGCTTCATGTTCTTTGTTTCCTCTAATGTAAGTATAAGGTTTTTTTTTCCTTAATTCTTTTGCCGCTGGTTTAATTTTTTTTCCTTAAACCTTGTTTTGTTGTAATGGATGATTGATGAAGTTGTGGAAGATCTGTATCAATCTGTTTTTAAAGGTGTCAAATGTTGTTTAGTATATGGTGTAGAGTAGAGCAGCAGTTTTTTTAAGTTTTCTTAAATTCAATTATGGTATTATGGGACATGTATGCGATCTTTGCAGTATGATTATTTAGGGGAGCTCTTAAGAGATTTTGGATATTGTGGGATAGTTTTATGTAAATGAGGGTTATTTAATTTTCTAGTTACAGTGTGATTGCTAATATTATGTTTTTGCCTCTTGATAATTTAGAAATTTGACCATTGTAGAATTTTACATGCTTATCCAGGACATTTTTTTTGAGGTTATTGTGATGAATTTTGTCAGGGTATAACATACTGTTTTGAAGAGATATGTAGGCTTGTTGCTTTGATCTTGAATGAATTTTTATGACTGGATCTTTGGTGAGATGATGTTTTGGGGCATTTACATACACTCAATTTTATGCATTTACATCTCGACCACCTAAATTTTGCTTTTTAGATATATAACACCTAAATCTTTCATGCACGTGTAAATACAAATGCATATAAAAATTGAAGTTTAGGTGTTAGATATGTAAATCCATTAGAATTATATAGAAGAAGTATTACTAGGAATTGTATTAATCAAAGATTTCAAAGAAGTAAGAGTAAGCCTCCTATTCCTGTGAAGGTTTCTACTGTTAATAATAACATTATTGCTCCAGATTTGAATTCATGCAGATGTTTTATCTATGAGTACTGAAAATGCTGGTGTTAATGTTGATGATCATCATATATAATTTAATGTTGTTCCTAGAGTTAGTGTTGATCCTGAAAGTTCTCTTTTATCTCTAGTTAATTCTTCTGATGCTATTGAGCTGAATCAAGATTTGAGTTTGCAAACAGATTTACCTAATTCAAATGAGAGCTCTATTTTACCTCATGTTTTATCTTAATGCTAATGCAAATGAAAATTTAGTTTCTATCGTTGTTATCTGAGGCTGGTATGAGTAATATCATCGCTCAAAATTCTATTGTTAGAAGTATTCCTACTATTATGACAGGAAGTACTATTTCTAATATGATCAATGCTGCTCTAAATACTGTTTCGGTCCCATTGCCCTCTACTTTTAGGGCAAAAAAAGGTAAAACCAGAATGGGTAATGTTATAAGATAGTTCTAGTTATTTATTTTGTTTCTTTTTAACTTACCTTTTGGTTATTATATTTTATCCTAATATTTTAGCTTGGAATGTTCATTGGATTGTAATGAAACTTGTGTTGCTGATTTTAAAAGGATCATTTTTGATGATCGTGCTCATATAATTGGCCTTGTTGAACTTGATCTCTCTTTCTTCTATATGTGATGATATTTCTACAAATAAGTTTAGGCTTTTCAATAATGAGGATAATGTGAATAACTTTGAGATTGTTGATAATGGTTGTATTTGGATTAAATTAAATACTGAGATTCTTTCTTTTACTGCTTCAGAAGTTAAATCTCAATGCATTCATAATCGCATTACATTCTCTTATTTAGTTAAATATTTTATTACTTACATTTATGCTGATAATAGTGTTACTGTTAGAAAAGATTTTTGGAGTTGCATTGCTCATCTTGCTGATAATATTAATGACCACTAACTTTTGTTGGGTGATTTTAGTTGTATTCTTAGAGTTAGTGAAAATGTAGTTGGTTTTCCTTCTATTCCTTCAAAGCTAATTGATTTTAATAATTATCTTCTATTCTAATATTTTAGAATTACAAAATACTAGTCATGAATTTAGTTGGCATAAAAATCAAGTTGATAATTTTATAAGCCTTCTTGATAGGGCTTTTTATAATACTTCTAGGGTGGATTTTTTCCTCAATTTTTTTATAATTTTGGATAATTTCATTTCTGAACCGTCTCCTATTTCTATATATTTAGGAGCATCTTATCTTTTAAAGCATAGATTTTTGTATAAAAATTATTGAAGAAATTGTCTTGATTTTTATGATAATGTTCATGAAGATTGGAATATTAATGTTAAAGGTGATCCTTTTACTTTTCTTTGCAATAAATTGAATAATGTCATAGAAGCTTTTAAGCATTGAAACTAAAGTAATTTGAATTACCTTTCTAATCATATCAATCAATTAAAGGATCAACAAGGAATTATTTTGAATAATTTGAATACCAATTCTCTTTGCATTGATTTGCTTTGTCAAGCATCTTTCATTCAAGACAATCTCCATAATGCCCTTTCTTGTAATTATAAATGGTTAAAACAAAGGGCCAAGTGTGATCAACTTTCTATATGGGAGGATGATGTAAAATTTCTTTATCAAAAAATTAGAACTAATAATAATTCTACTTTTATAGAGAAATTTTAGTCAATGATTTTTACTTAGAACATGAACAAGATATTATGAAGCCATTTCTTTTTTAAAAAATTGCTTAATAATTTTGTTGATATTGTTTCATCTATTTTTGATAAATTTTCTGTTCTCAATTCTATTTCTTCTTTGGACTGTGAAGCATTATTAAAAGAATTCTCTAATGATGAAATTAAAACTACTTTTTATTCTATTAGGAATTGCAAATCTCCTACTCCTGTTGATTTCACTTCTAATTTTTTAAAGAATTCTTGGAATTTTATTGGGAATGATTGTATCTTGTTATAAAATATTTTTTTAATACCGGTAAACTTTTCAATATGGTAAAACATACTACAGTCATTTCAATTCCCAGATCTTATATAAGGTTATTGCTAAGTTATTAGCTGATAGGATTAAGCATGTTCTTTATAATTTAATTAATCATATTCACGCTGATAATATCATTTTGTCTGATGAGTTTTTATATGGCTTTAAGACGATTAATTCTGGAAAGAAATTTTGTTTCAAACTTGTTCTCCTTAAAGCTTTTGATAAAACCAATCGGAATTTTCTTTATGATAGAATGTTAAGATTGGGTTTCCCTGCTAATTTTATTCAATGAATTAAGACCGGTACGTCTGATATTTTTATATCTATTATTATTAATAGTGAAATCAATGATTACTTTGCTTCTTCTTCTGGTTTGAGCCCATGTTGTCCTCTTTCACCCTTTTTTTTGGCTTTAGTTATGGATGTTCTTTCCTCAATGTTGGATATTCAGAATAATTATATCATGCAAGATGAATATGATGATTTGTTATTTTTTGGAGATGTTCCCCTTATTATTTTTAATCTTACTAATATGAATGTATTTAGTCATGCTTCTAATTTAGCTGTTAATTTTTTTAAGTCTGGTATTTGCTATTCTAAGAATGTTAATGATATTATTGTCGGCCGCTTAAGAGAAGGAAGGGCTTAGAGATTTAATTTAATTTATATATATGTACTGATTTTTGAAAATAAAAATTTTAAGTTTTAAAATATGAGAACGAGAAAGGACGGATCTCATTCGTTAAGTAGTTCGGATGAACAAGCGTAATATCATGAGTAACGCATTTATTCCGAACGAATAGACACACTCTACTCGACAATATCGCTCGATTAAATAAACCACAAAATTCATGACATCCGTTACAGTCTGCGAACCTTTATGTTGACCGACAAATTCTCCTATTTAATACAAAAGAATTAAATAGAGTTTATATTATCTCGAGTCTTTAAAACTCCCTATAGAGCGAGCTCTCATAGTTAATTACCTCTCAAACGACCGAAGTCGACTTAAGAGAACTCTCGATTTAGATCGCGGGTTTCTATCTTCATGAATTCAAAAGGTAGGGTTTTCAACGAAATTTGGTAGTAGAAAATCCAATAGGTGAAAGACGCAAGGAGGAGAAGTTATTTCTGGAGTCAAAGGAAAGAAGGGTAGGGGATATCACAGATCTCGATGAGGACCTCGAGGACGTCCCAGACTGTCCTATGGTTGGGCTTTAAATTTTGGAAAGGGATTTATTTTAATTTCAATCCCGCAAATTAATTATAGAAATTACGTTTGCGTAATATCACGATTATGCAAACTACCCGAAAGACAGGGAGGGCTTACGTCGTATCGGACGACAACCTCGAAAGCACTAAGCGAGTTAGGGCTTATATCGCACGGGAGGGCTGTCGAAGCGCCTAAAAGAAAATGTGAAGGTTTATGTCGCGACTCAGGCGGACTACCTCGAAATCCTATGGCCATTATTTAAACTAAAGAATGGTTTTTCGATGTCGACACGGGTTTTGTTGAAGAAGATGGCCGCGTCTGCCCACCGTGCTTGAGCTCCACGTCGTAGCGAGGATGCGAGTTTAGATTTAAAGTCTTAAGTTAAAGTGAGCATGCGAGTCGTCTATTATTTTTATCGCGAGTGAGTGTGTACAGAACCGTGGCATGAGTAGCGAAAAGAAACAAGTGCACGAGAACATGTTATAGCAAGCTAAACAGTAGACATGTCATGCTAAACAAGAGTATACTTAGTTTATGCAGAAGTAACATGCTTATAACAGAGTAAAACATGCCTGAGTAGGAGAAAGTACAAAAATGTAAAACGTGCTTAGCGGGAGAAAGTACGGGAAGTGTAAAACATGCTTAAACAAGTATATGCATCGAAAGTAAATGATCTAGACTAAGCGAGAGTATGTGTTGAAAAGTAAAATATGCCAAACGAATGTATAACGAAGAAAAGTAAAGATCGCTATTATGAAGTATCAGTATGCTTTCTTATCCTCACACATATGCTACTGTTTATTGTTATTTTTTATATTTTTCTTATTTCCGCAACAGATTTATTAGTACCAAAAGAGCAAGGAGTAGAGTAATAAGTGAAAACAACCTACCTAAACAATGAAGTCTTATGGTGTGTACTAAGAAAGTAAAGTCTGAAAACTCAACAAGAAAAACGAAGGAAAACGACAAGAAAGCGAGAAAATCACGGAAGAAAACCAAGAAAGTCGGGAAGAAAGAAAAGAAACGTCTGTAGAAAACTCCGAGAAAAGCCACAAAAGAGAACAAACAAACCAGTAAAACTGCAAAAGCATCGTGAGAAACCCACGGACGACCTGCTAAACTCATAGCGAACCATAAGAAAGCCATAGGCCTCCGGAAAGAAAGACCAGTAAGCACGGTGGTGTTTCGGACTCGTAGCTGTGCTTAATGTCCGGACTTAAGTGCTCGACTACTGACCGACTTTCCGGAGAAGGCGATCCTAATCCGACTCGAATAGCCTAACCGTGGACCTTTATAAATCTTCACATATTTCATTTTTGGTTTTCATGCAATAAGATCAGTAGGTAAGTAGAGTCGTGTAGTAGTGGATGTAGTTTTTATATTTTTCAAACATATGTATTTTTTTGTTTTAAAATATTTCGATCCATTGAGTCGACTATCCCAATAGTGACTAGGTCTACGAACATTAGATCGTCAGCGAGTAGAAACCCCGAGGACGGTCGAATCGGTTCCGTGATTCTCGCTCTACTCTCTACGCAGTCTCGAGTCGGAGGCCCCATTCTATGATTCTCGTAATTTTTCTCGTTTTGCAGTCTCATCCATGTCCCCACCGCACTTACAACCCTGCTTGATGGCCCCACATATAACCCAAAGGGGGTTATATGTGCACACCTACACGTCCCCTGTAGGTGTGTGCTTTGAGCCAAGAAACAAGGTGAAAACTAGGGACAAGAGGTCAAGGAAAGAGAGGGGGAAAGCGGTTCACCTAACACAATTTCAAAAAAAGAGATGAACCGATTTCCAATGATCAAAGGTAAGTAAATCACCCTACACTTCCCGACCGTCCTCACATATCCTAGAAAAAGGACCTAAAGGCACCACGACGCTCTCGAAGAGGATGAGGACTAGACCCCTAGGGAACACACCCCTTTTCCCCAAACGACAGCTGTAAAAGCATGACAAACAGACAAAGACACTGACCAAGTCCTGGACTCTGGACCACTGCTCGGGATTCCTCCAAACTCCAAGTACACGCATTGATTTTTTTAATTCCTGAAACACAGACTCCCCGGTACGTTCTCCCACGGGCTCGGGACTCGAGCTATAGCAATAGGAGAATCAGTAAACTTTCAATGCATAAGAAAGAGAATGAATGACCATGTGCCACCAAACTAAGACCAATTCCACCAAATAAAACCTCCAAGAAGTATTCCAAATATCGTGCTCGATTTATTTCCCACAAGTAGTTGGAAGCTTCTTCCAAATTTCATTAAATCAATTTCGTAGACAAGTGTAAGCAAAGAGCAAAGCCACCATCACAATAATCATCCCAATAAGGCTCTCGGCAGTGGCTAAAAACAGGAGCAAAGGCTCACGGCCAAGTCCCAACAAACTACCCATACTAATTCAAATTCATCACAAATGCATAAGAATGAATCTATAAAGTAACCAAGCAATTCAGCCCACCTACAACCTAAAAGAAGCACAAACCCGAGCCCAGGAGAGACCCAAACCCGAGCCATTCAAAGGCTGCACCGGGAAGGTCAGCAGAACAACGAGGACCAAAACCGAGCCCCAACATCAAGTGCAAAGGGAGCAGCTGCAAGAGCAGCAAAACAGAAAACCGAACCCCCAAATCAAGAGCAAAGGGAGCAGCTGCAAGAGTAGCAAAACAGAAAACCGAACCCCCAAAGTAGTTGCACAGGGAGCAGTTGCAAGAGCAACAAAACAGAAAATCGAGCCCCCAAATCAAGTGCAAAGGGGCTATTGCAAGAGCAGCAAAACATAAAACTGAACCCCCAAATTAAGTGCAAAGGGAGCAGCCCTCACATGACTAAAACAAAGAAATAAAAGGGCTCCCAAACATGTATATCAAAGCTAAACAAATTCCTCCACACATTCCATATCTCAACACATAGAGCCGCCGCACGTTTAAGATGAGGATACACATGAGGCTCCTCAAAATGAAATTATAACTTCCCTCTAGCATGCCATTTTTATAAAGAAAACCACAAGGAGCAAAGCCAAGCCCCCATACATACATATTAACGCTAAAAAAAAGTTACTCCATGATTCGTGCTAGAAAGAAGGTGAGAAGAGGGGCTTAGAATGTATACCCCAACATGCTAGAAGAAATCAACACTTTGCTTCATAACATATTTTCCATGACTTAAATCATGTAAAAGAGAGGGAGGAGCCGATGTCATGCCCTATTTCCACCTCTTTAAGCAAATAACCAACATTTCACATGGAACACGCTCAAAATCTCTACTCCTACTCATGCTTCAATCAATAAAGTACTCCCAAACATCTATATGAGTCCATACTAGCATGCCACTATGTAAAAGAAGTAAGAAAACACCATTTTAAGCAATCAAGCAAGCCATTTCATGACACATAAACATCCAGCCATAACTGTAATAGGTAAAGCCGAACCAAAAGTAAGGCCACGAACACCCTGGGCCAAACCGAGAGGGAGAGGAAGGGAGTACCAGCTAGCGTAGAGCACGCATGAAAAGCAAAAGAAAATGAGGCTCCAATCCAACACCAACTTCTCAAGAGGAATCGGCCAACCAACCCTAAATTCATCCAAAAACGGGGCCTTTATAGGCAGAGGAGGGAAAGAAAAGCCGCTCCTTACCCGTAGCCGGACGCGAGTGGGGGAAGGGCGGGGAGAAGGCGACAAGCCGTCGCAGCCAAGAGCCGAAGCTCGGCAGCGAGGAGCGAGGATCGAGCGACGGATCATGCGAGGTGACCCTCGCGCGGGATAATACTCGAGAAGGTATGGGGAGAACCACGCGAGGCTCGAGAGAGCAACGACTACAAGGAAGAGGCTCGCTCGAGCGCGGGAGAAGCAGGGAACGGGAGCCGTCATCGAACGAGCGAGAGGCAGCCAACCGATCAAATGGGTAGGGATTAGGGCTTAGGATAGAATAAATAAGTTTAATATATATATATATATATATATATATATATATATATATATATATATATATATATAATTTTATTAAAATAAGCCCAAAATCGCAATTTCCGCTCCGGCATGCGATCCTCGCAAATTAAATATCAATTTTAGGTGGAAACGACGTTCGGACTCAGCGACGCAGATCCGTTTCGTCATCCGAGGGTCGTTCGGGCAACCTCGTCGACGATTGCGTCGAAAGTGCGTCAAATCCGACATTTTCCGAAATTCGACTCGACGTCGCTCGTTCCGGCATTCCGACCCCGATCTTCATCCGTCGTGAGGAGAATTTGTAGACGTCGAGGCCGTGGCTCGAGGAATCTGTGCTCCGGTGGTGCGGAAAATGTGCACGAGGCTATCCTAAGGTCCAGGTGGTCCTATAGGAACTCGATTTGAGTCCTAACGCTAATTCCAACCTACCTCGCCGTGAGCTAGAGGTCGAAATTTCGTCCGGGATTCAAAAGAGTGTCGAAGTGGTTTCGAGCATTCTAAAAACGAGGTGGGCCCATTGCTAAGAATCTAAGATCGTCGGGGAAGCTCCTAAAGCTAGAACCCTAAATCCTAGGAGAAAAAACTAAACCTCAACAAAAGTGAGGTCAACAATTATGAAGCTTACTTTATGCAACATTAATAGTATTAATATCAAACATTTATCTTAGAAATATCTTGGTATTAATATCACTTATTCTAAGCTTAATGTGGTTATTGTCATGCTATTATTGATAAGCTTCATAAATGGTTGACTGGCTGGAAGCAAAAAAAATTATTTGTGGCTAGTCATTTTCATTTAAATAAGTACACCATTAGAAGTTATCTTTATTATTGGTTTTGTGCCACTTCTCTACCTAAATGTATTAGGAAGAAAATTACATCATTAAGTCGGGTCATTTTGTGCCGCGTCGGAAATATTATTGGGATCATTCAGAGGTTATTGTTAGTCTAGCATGGTACCCATCGCCAGATATCCTTACAGAGGAGTGAATCTCAACTTTCTAATGGGCTCTAGGAGCTTGATGAGGACGAAATTTCTTCAATGGGATTTAGGTCCTATCAGTAAAGAGAAGGTCTCTCCTGAGGAGGAGCTGATGAGTAGGGTGCCTGCCACAAATTTCACCACAACATTGATCTCTCCTCCCATTCCAGTTCCTCAGCTGCACTCAGCTGATTACGAGGAATGGAAGAAGCAGGTTACCTCTAAAATGGCTTGATACTTGAGTGTTGAGAATACTCGTCTAATTATATTTCTAGCTCAGGACGTGCCAAAGGTGGTCGAATACCTATTCTGCCAAAATGTGCTTTGGAATGACAACGCCTACAAGATTAATCGAAGACTGTAACAATTCAGCCACTTTCAATGTTGCAGATCTGACACCGTACTTGACGATCTGAAAGCTTCGACAAATGAGGTCGAAGCTCCCTCAACCCCGGTCCTCTAGAGGGGAGGGTTGCCGACACCCCTTTCCCCTTCTTCCTTTCCCTCCATTCCTTTCCTTTGCTCATATTGCCTCTTCCCTTTTCCTATAGTTCCTTCCTAGCACTTTACCAATTTTGAATTTCTATAATGTTTATTGATTTTTGCCTATTGTGAAGTCTTCCTATTATGGATATTGTCTAAATTATGAATTCTTATTATTTTTATTCTCTTCCTTATTTTAAAACATTGCTTATTATATTATATTTCTTAATTAAAAGCATTGTCTAATATAAGTCATAATCCCTCTTATATATAGGGGTTGTTTTGCTTCGGAGAGGAGCCCTTCGATGCTTGTATCGACAGATAAGGTGGTGCTCCGACTGTATCCATCTCTCCGATGGTGATTGTATCTTCCTTCCCTTCCTCCAAATCTCTCCATTGCAATCGTCATCAACTTCCCTGCTGCAACTACCCCCAAAACAACACTAGTTGTTTGCTGCAGTCCACCACCTTCAGCCTCATGACTCTCATCTCTGCCGCTACACTCCAGTTCAGCATCCAATCCACTGTTGCCATCCAAAACCCAAGGCCACTGGCCCACCACCTACAGTTACCTCTCAACTACATAACAGCCCTGGCCTTCTCCAAGTTGCAAATGCTGTCGTGGAACCATGCTCTGCCCCACTTGCAGCCTTAACATTCTCCCAACCCTCCTAGCTGCCACCTCCAATGCCCCCCCCCCCATCACCTGCTGCCAGCCATCTTTCCATCCTCTGCTTGCAGCTATCAAGTCAGGACAACCAACAGGCTAACCATCCTACCCTAATAACCTCCTGCAAAACCACCCCCTAACTGCTGTCCAGCCGTCATACGTCACCCCCGTCCTCGCCCTAGGTTGTTTTCCCATGTCTGGTGTTGTTATTTTTCAATTGTCAAGAGTCGTGTTTGTGAGCTCTTTTTCAGTTCAACAATTACATTGTGTTTCTTTTGTTTGATTTGGTTCAACTATGACGATTTCCAACAATATATTAAATTTCAATTATTCTTTTATGTATTTACATGTCAGACACCTTAATGCACAAAGCCGATTTTAAGAAAATTGTAGGAACATTTACATGTCTACCACCCAAATCTTGTGTATTTATATATCTAACATCTAAATTTTATTTTTATATTTATAAAAATTAAAATTTTGATATTATATCAAAGATATCGCTATTTTAATTTTATGTATTTTTCATAATTATTTAATTATTTTGAGCCGAAAGGAATAGAACAGGAACAAACAAACTTTCGTCTTGTTTATAAATTGGGTTTAAAAATATTGTTAGTGTTCGACTCGCTTAACAAACAAATCGAACATGAGCTACTTAACAAGCTGAACACGAGCAGTTCATGAAAACGACGAGCTTTTTCTGACTGTTCTAGTTCCACCAATTACATTTGTGATTGATACTATAACAAAGCACTCATAATAAATATAAGTTTGATTAGTAAAGTGTAATGCAAAAACTATAATGTAATAAAGAGCTATCCCAGTAATTATGACATAAAATTTTATAAGATAAACCCATAAGCGTTAAATAAAATATACAAGACATAATTCCAAAATTATATTAAATCTAAGCAATTACAATAAATTCTCCTTCTTACACTAGATTCATGCTATCATTTATCCCCCACACGCAGCTTGGTCATTAGCATAACAATAGGGCTATTTACATGCCTAATGCATGAATACTTTTAATTCTATTACATAATTCTTGAGAATATTTTAAAACAACTTATGTCATCTCATATGTTATTATTATGTATTTAATATAGTTTAATATAGTTTGATATTTTCTTGATATGTTTGATCTATATACAAATAAATATTTAGCTAATAGATATGTAAAAAAGCCTACAATTTGCCCTTATTTGTACAAGTAGTCCTCATTTTTTTTTAAAAGGGTAAGATCTTCCACCTTAATAATAGAGAAAATGAGAAGTTGCCAATTGTCCCTTTATCTAATAGCTTTCAGAAAATTCAATTGATCAAAGTTATCATTTTTAATGGAAAAATTAAGGGCCCGTTTGAGACATTTTATAAGGGCGGTGGCGTTTTTAAAAACGCTGCATAGTCGTTTAGTTCGCGCGTTTTTGAAAACTTTGCCTATCACGTTTGGATTTTTCGACTAAACACGCGCCATGGTCGACTTCGCAAATCGACCAGTGACCGCGTTTCGAATAGTTCGCTTATCCTAAAACGCACAAGCTGTACCAAACAGACCCTATGAAGAATCACTGAGAATGTTAAATTATCTTTGTAAGAAAACAAAGGAGACAAAGCTACCCAAATTAAAATCAAATCACATGCTAGATAGGTCGAAACCTTAAAAATATAATGACCAATATTATTAATGAAAGAGAATTTAGCCGCATCAAGTATAATAATGTCGGCTAGTCAGGTTTTATAAGTTATAATATAATACTTTTCGTGATTAAAATTTCAAGATCATTATGATCATTTTCTTGCAACATTAACCAAAGAAAATCTTAAAGAGCTTTACAACAAACTTTATCAGCTCTATTTTATTACTTGAGTTTTGCATTCTCCCATAATTTATTTGTATTTAATAAAAAAATATTAAATTTTTTTTTGAGAAATTTGAGAACATTTTGTTAATTTTTAAATAATTTAAATTTTATATTGAATTTTAAATCAATATCAAACTTTAATTAAACATCTTGACGAGCTTGTTCATAAACTCATTACGTCTGAGTCAGAAGCTTCTTAAGCTTGTGCACAATACAATAACAACAATTCAAAGTTTTATCCAACTAAGTGTGAGGTCGACTACATGAATCCTTTTTATCCATTGAGTTATATGGAGTACAAGTTTCTTAATCTTGTACACAATACAATACAATATTGTAATTTTTCTCTTAAAATTTGAGAGTTTCTTCCATCGTATTTTAACCAAGTCAGAAAGCAGTAGAGCAATATAACAATGCATGTAAAATACCTAGAATAGCTGTTCATCTCTCTCCTATAAATATGAATATCATTATATGAATAAGGAATGCCGATAGGATTGACACATTGGTACGTGTTTTACTATTCGTTATTGTTCACTCATTTGTTTGTCTATCTCTCTCTCCTTCTTCTGACTTATGTTCTATTCCTTGTGGTGTGATTCACAGATAAGATGTGAGAATTCAACAAGATGATATTTGTTATAAAATAGTTAAAATGAGATAGGGAAGTAACCTTTGGATGCCACATTTAATATTCCATTGAAAATTCTAATGTGGAGCATGTTTAAAAAGAGTGACCTCAAAAGTTACACAGTAAGGCATAAAGACATGAGACTTTCCTAAAAAAGGACGAATTGGGCCAAAGTGGATAGTACATGCATTATCGGATCAGGGAGCCACATTGAGGTACATTTTATACACTCTTATAATCTTAATTAGTGTATATTTAGTTCCAATTCTTTTCACACTGAACATAAGTCATTACATTTGATCTATTCTAAATTTAATTCATGCTTTTCTTGAGTTAGTGTATAACTTAAAATTATCAACTCATTCAATCATTTTTATGTTGAGCGGTAGAGATTTCATTATTTACATTGATGCAATTAACCATAAGGATTTCCACCTTTTGAAAACATCAATAAAACATAATTGAAATATATCTCAATTAACTTTATTAGTTAAATGTGGTAAGTTTTTGAAACCTTCATTATGATTGTTGAATACAAATTTGTTTGCAAATGACACCCAAGGAAAAGAGCGTAAGACATGAGAGGAGAGGGAGAGAGACCGTGTAGAGTGCATGATAATGAACAGTAATATAGATTCTTGATTAGCCCTTTCTAAAGAAATGATCCATCTATTTATACAAGAGGTGGGTACTTTGCAGGTATAGGCCTAAGATTCGACTACCCTATGACTCGACTGGCTGATATCAGTGGATCTTGGTTTAGCAAGGCCTTTTTGTTCGACCGTATTGCATTAGACTATCAGTCGGTTGTTGATGACATCGAGTCAGTCAGATTGACTCTGTTGGTCCACTATTGATCCTCGGGTGAGGAGCTCCTATCAATGGATTGAGGCTAGGCTATCAGACAGAGAGTGAATCACTTTAATTCGATAGATAGTACACTCATTAATAAAAGGGCCGTGCTCTGTTGATTACATTAAAACTAGTTCTTAGCCCTTGCGAGGAATTTCAATGGCACTCGTGAGGTGGCTAGCAATAATAGGATCTTCCTTTGAGCGAGGTTGTAGAAATAGGCAAAGTGGTGCTCTGCTAAACTCAATTGACCGTGGTCTTTGGTTTGGTCGGCCTGGAGCCCTAATTCACACGGAATTGTATCTAATGCAGTAGGCCCTTTTGTTATCCCATTAGTAATCCCTAACTATTTACAAGGGACCATTTTAGTTCTAGAACTTATAGAAGTGTAAATTAGTCCATAAACTCTTTAATTTAAGGCTAAAATAGTCCATACGGAGGACTATTAGAGCCCCAATTCTAACAAGGCTGAGAACCAATTTAGTACTTTTATAAACTCTAGGTCTAAAACACCCCAATGTAAATAGTCCAAGAATATTTTGGTACTTTGCTTATTAAAAATCAAAGAAAAACCAATTTAAATCAAACTCAATCAAACCATTGCCATAACTTTATCCATTCAAATTCAACCATAGCACATATTATAATTTTAGAACACAAAAAAAAAAAAAAAAAAAATAATAATAATAATTTGGCCTACTCATATAGAGATCTTACAATATTAGCTTACAAATTGGCAAGCACTCATTAAATCTATACAAACTAACATTTCCCCATGAAGATAGTTGAAATAGGAATACCTATCCCCAACAAACCCTAACCTTATAAATAGGTTGATCAACTATTGTCGACGCTAACAATAATATGAATACAACCCATCTCCATGAATTTCACCATTGCAATAAAAGGCATAACCCATTTGCCCGGTTAATCCATACTTCGATATAGGTGAAAGGCTAACCAGACCTTATCAAACCAAGCTAAATCCTATGTATTAACATATTTAATGCATAAACTTCAATTTTTTTAGGAACATACCACCGTACCCATGCATGAAAATGTGTATCTCACTGATTAAAAATTAAAAAGGCGGTATTTTTATGTGATTTGAAGGATTAGGGTGGTAAAAATGTAAAAAACAAAATTAAATTTAGGTGTTATATAAATACAAAGGAATTGGTTGGTATGTATGCAAATGCCCCTAATAATAATAACAATAATGATAATGTAATATCCTGAGACCCATAGGTACTTCTATGTACTGAACATGAAGAGCTAATTAACTATTGTTCCTATATGGGTAGAAACAACAGCCATAATTGCAGATTATCACAAGCAGAAGCTACTCAAAAATCTGACAAGAATAATACTTAGATATTATAGAAGAGATTAGTTTTTTTTAAAAAAAACTACAATTAGGCCCTCCAATAATAGGAAAAAGGAACAAGTTATCACTCACAAAAATTTAAATTCAATAGAAAGGAAACATTTACAAGATCTACACTGTAACAAGTAAAAGAATGGAAACAAAGAAAATGAAGCACTGAAGAAATTTTTGAAAAAAAGTCAAGATAAATTAAAGATAAACTTAATTGAGAAATGCAAATATAGAATTTAATGCCAAGGATCATCCCAACCTTTGGGTCCCTCCCTCTTGACAAAATCCAGGATAGCCTGCACTGCTTCTTGAACCCTGTTGGAGAGGGAATGGTTTCCATGTTCTATCTCAACCTTCTCTGCACCTCCCATGGCTCTGCAAAGTCTGCAAAAATATATGTAAAGATTACCAACTTGCACTTAAGAATATGGAGTAAATTGCCAAAATAGTCTCGTAAAAATATTCCCCTGACTGTTTATACGAGACTATTTTAGTCTCAGAGTCTATAAAATGACAAATCAGTCCCCCTGTGTAAACTGGGACAATGTTGAAAGAGTCATCCATGAGGACTATTTCAACACATTAAAATAGTCCTGCAACTAAATTGAAACTTTCATAGATTTTGAGATCAAAATGACTCCATACAAAGAGCAAAGGGACTACTTCGACACTTTTCTCTAAGAAAATGTCTCTAAGAAACTTATAAATCCATTTGAAGCAGCTTATTCATGTAACTTTGTCTTATAAACTGCCATCACATTTTCGTTGGCTATAAATTTCTTGTTACATTCTAGAAGCTTAAGAGTGTGATAGCTATAAGAAAGCTATAGTTTGAGTTTTCACAAGAGAAATAAATAATCAATATCGATAATAGTTTTCAAAAAAAAAAAAAATGAAGAAAAAAAACTTTTCCCACATCAATCAAAGGTACTTTGTCATAATGTCTTACCTTTCCACTAGTGCTTTCTTATCGACGTATTCTGGAACATATTCGTCGGCCATAGAAAAGATCACCTACATGTAAACGATAATATATCAAATACATACACCTCCAAGGAGCATTCCTTGGTTTATACTCCTACTAAGAAAATGCTAGGAATTTTTAAAAATAATAAGGGCTGTAAAGCTTGCTTAATGGATGCATGATAAACCCGAAAATTATTGAGATTTCATTCTATTTCCCCACTTTTTTCAATCCAAGCAAAGCCTTAATGAACTTGAGGCTTCATTAATTGAAAGACTGTCACCAGCACAATTTCTCCTTATCAATTAGACACCTAATATATTTCAGAAGGGGAAAATATTTATTTTAGGTATTATAAATCAGGCGAACAGTAAAAAAAAGTATAGATACAGTCGCCCAAATTATGGGCAACTGGCTATCCATGTAGATTAAGGCTTTTACTGCACCCCACCCTCGAACACCTGCTAGCTTGTTTCTTCCGTCACTCTCGCTCTCTCAATGGAGCTAATCTCGCCGAGGACCCACCCCCGCTAAGCCCACTAGGATTGGCCCCAGCCACCAATACACCGAGTAGCTTTGGTCCCAGCCGCCTCCACCACCCTCTCTCTCTCTCTCTCTAGGTGCAGCGAGCCACCGGTCCCCTCTCATTCCTCTTATGACGTTCCCCCCTGTCTATCTCTTGTTGGAGCAAGGCCTGCATTTCTCTCTCAACGATTGCAACCACCCACCCACCACTGCTTCTCACGCCACAGCTAAACGCTAGCACAAATTTGCACACCTCCTTCTCTCATTGGTGGCCTCGGTCTCAATGGTTCACATTACATAAGTTTTTTTGTTACCTGATTATATAATGATAATGTCACTATTAATTTTAAATATATTATAACGAGTGCAATCAATTGCAATAAAATTCCTGTAGAGTATGAGTGTACTCATTTGTTTTGTTATTCATTTCAAATTCAGTTGTAGAGATAAAGTTTATCAGATTTGTTGTTCGTTAGTGTTTTCTGAAAATATTGAGCATTACCCCCTCTACTTTGGGATTCATTTTTGTATTAAAGTATGGTTTTTTATAATTAGTCGAGAGTTAGTTTCTTTGATCTTGTTTTATAATTGACAATCGAGAGTCGATGAACATTTCCAGCTTGTTCTCATTCGAGTCCAATGTAATTCGAATGTAGAAGATTTAAAGTGAAAAATTTTAAGGACTCTACAACTTGATAACATGGTCAATTTAACAAGTCGTTTTCATGTTGAAACAGGGTTTATAGCGTCATTTGTATCAGATGATGAAGTTTGTGGACTCATTTTGACTGAAGCTTCTCGGCAGATATTATTAGTGATTTACGTTTAAGTGGCAACTCGCTATAGTGACTGCCCAGCCATGGACGTTGTGACAATGCTGCAAAACATCTCACAACATGATAAGCAAATTTTTACTTGCACACCAACTGTCCCTAGGTCACAATCTCCTCGATTTGTGTATACCTTATGAACATAACACCACACAGTTTGCAATGCCTGATGAAGACTATGAGGAAATGAACAATGACTCAGCTATGAATTTGAAAACAGCAGTTAAGAAAATAGACCTGCATCCCAACAACCTGGTTTAGGTGGTCAAATTGCAGGTCATGGCCTTATTAAGGATTACTCTATCAGAAATATTGAAGAAGCAGACACCATGATTTCTAATAACGACTGCGTTCATATTTGTCAGAAGACAGGAGAATGGGATGAAGAAATTGTATTCAATGGATCATCTAATAGCACATTGCTCTCATACGTAGTGGATATACCTGAGAGCTATTTGAAGGAATGCGTTTTCCACGCAAGACGACCTCGAGCTTGCAGTGAGCAGTCGGTCGATTGTTAATAACATGTCGTTTCAAAGAATTTACTATAATAATAATAAAAACATACTACACTGTAGTTTGCGCACATTTCAATAATCCTTGCAGAGCTTGCCTACCCGAAACCTTTGCCAACATCCCTGCCCCCTCTACCAGTTTCACCCAAAATCATCGCCTTTGCGACCAAACACTCACGATACAAGTCACAGTCAGATCAGAGAAGGCAATTGCGATGTGCAAAGACCTCCAAAACTCCCATTTTTCTCCTTCCGGTCCGCTAGGAGCTGATGAAAAACGTGACATGAATCATGACAAGAACGCCGCACTAGAGTTTGTTTCATTTCGAACAGGATTTAGTAAATTTCGGATTTATTGCAAACCCACATCATTTTAGGATTTAAGAGAAATCAAGATTTACAGATGGGTTTTTGCCATTTGGCAGGATTTATGATAAATCCCGCATAAATCCTGCTTAAAAACAGCTACCAAACCCCCCCTAAAAGTTCAATACATTTTTTCATGCATAATTTTATGACATCAATGCATTAGAAGTGTAAATATAAAAAAATTAGGTGTTAAATATGCAAATACATAAGAATTGTGTGGTATGTAGCAGAAATACAACTGAATAAACAAAATGACAATGATATAGTAGATAATTTTACAAGTCTGCCAAAAATTCATACAGATTGTCCCAGGACACGTTTCTTATTTAGAAGTTCGTAAAGATACCTTATCAAAGTTTTTAATTCAATCTTGTCTAGGTTTAGGTTTTTATAAGTTAAATCTAGGAAGATTGACATACATACCACTCAATTCTTATATATTTAATATATGCCTAAACTTCAGATTTACATATATGTCATCTTACCTATATATGAAAAGGTGTATTTCACTTTTTAAAAGTTAAAATAGAGGTATTTTTTGATGTGATATGAAAGATTTGGGTGGTATAAATGTAAAAAGCAAAGTTTAGGTGTTAGATATGTGAATACATAAAAATTTGGTGCAATATATGTAAAGGATACTTAAATGTATTGAAAGAAGAGTAGATAAATACGACCGTCTGACCTGGCATGGTGTATTCGACATATGACCAAGTTTTATCCTAAGTTGATCTTCGCTAAGATCTGAGCTGAACATATCGTCATCGCCATTATATGCACAAAGAGAGTGGTACCTTAATAAAGGAGCAATAGATTAGCCGAAACGAAGAACCTATGGACGACCTCAATGATGTTGGATGCATATAAATAACCACAAATCACAAAGGTTTCCGACCGCCACATAAAGTCTCTTTTATATCTCTAGAAGAAAAAGAGATTTCAACGTTTTATTGATATTTAAAAGGGCGTATAAGGCATATATGGGAGCACAATAAAAATATAAGAAAGATTTACATACATACCATTTTATGCCTATGAATTTACATCTACAATACCAAACCTTCAAGTTTTACATCTATATGTCACCTCACCTATGCACTGAAAGGTGTATTTCACTATTTAAAAGTTAAAATAGTGATATTTTTTATGTGATATGAAAAATTTAGGTGGTATAAATGTAAAAAGTATACTTTAAATGTTAGTATGTAAATACAGAGTAATTGGGTGGTATGTATTTAAATGCCCAAAAATATAAATTAACAAAGAATAATAGCAATGATGAGCATAACATTCTAAAAGAATCTTTCCAATATTAGAAAACCCATATAATAAACAAATACTGCTAAATAAGCCTAAATATGCCAACACTCCCTCTTAAGATGGGGCATTTATAGTTATGAGCTCTAGTTTGTTACATAAATGGGAATAAAAATAGTTGCACTACAGTCTTAGTAAATATATCTACCACATGATATGAGGTGGAGACATGAAAAATGTCATTTTTTTTTTTTTGAAAAACAGTATCTTCTATGAAAGAACAGTTGCATAATTCAAAATCTTTATTTCACTCCTGAGAGATAGGATTACTGACAGGATAAATAGCAATACGATTGTCATAATATAGCGTAACAAGGGAGCTAAGCTCTCCTAAAAGAATTTTGAACTATATCATTAGTTTACATTCAGCGTCTTCAATTAAAGCATAGAACTAACTTCATATATGAATTCAATATACATAAATGCACTAAAAAAGTTTTAGTTAAAAATAGGGATAATTACATACATAGCACCTGAAACATTGCTATTTACAAAATCTATCACTTATTTACAAAATCTATCACCCAGGTGATATTTTTGAACTATCAAACCAATATATTTACACGTGGCACGATCAAACCAATGAGAATTTGATACAAATGTAAAATATGGGTTGGAGTTTTATCATGATTTTTTCTATTTGAGTGAGAATTTGAAAAATGAATGAAAGAGGGTCCTAGATTTGTAAATAGCAGTGTTTCGGGTGCTATGCATGTAAAAGTATAACAGAGGCCCTCCTTTTTTTCCCCTTTTTAATCAATGAAACCCCTACAAGGTTTGCATAGCAAAATGTTGTAAAGAGGAATTGGTGGTAGAATCAAGTTTATCCATTGTGCTGTTATTCGAGAAGCTGAAGAAAAAGATATTATATTCAGCAGCTTCTGAGAACAAGTAAAGCAGTAAATGGTTGACAAAATTATAGGCAGAGAAGAGCCCAACATATAAAGTACCGAGAAGTAGATATTTACGAAGAGAAACAGCTAAGGAGAGAAATGATACGGGATTTAAAAAAATAAGTCGGTCAGTAGCTTGGACTTGAAAATGTACATAAAAAGAAACCTTTTTTATAAAGTGTAAATTTTACCACCCCTTCATCATTAATGAAAACTATCAGTGCAGAGATTTTGAATGAATAGAACTATTAAAATTAAGATTAAAATAACTTTGCCTATGAAGGCAACATAACAAAAAAAAAAGCGATAAAGACAAAATCATGGCGATATATTGACAAAAGTTTAATCTAATGAACAAGAGAAGATAAAGATGAACTAAAATAATATGATGCACCTGTAGGCTGTAATTGGTGCATCTTGATTTGCTTCTCGAGGCATTAAATCCATTGCCCGGCCTTCATTCATCATGCTTAGAGCTAAGTCTATCATTTCAGCAGTTTCAGGTAGCGTTGCACGATATTCCCGGTCGCTTACTGGAGCCTATTTAATAATGCCATAACTAAATTAATTCTGCTCAATAGTCATCAAAGTAGTAGCCCTAAAAGATCATAAAGCTATAAGATCGAGGTTATTATGTACTGTATGTGAGTCCGTGGATAGTCAACTAAAGAACATGAGAACCATAAATACGAAGCTATTGTAACTGTTTGATTCATTTTGTATTAGATAACAATAATTTTTTTAGTTAGATTGTTGTCCTTGGTGTAAAAGTCAAGTTGCTCCATTGTAGGAGGACGAGGTCTAATTTATTCAAAAAAATTCTTTGCTAATATAGGCCTAGTATAAAGTATCAAAATTATCCTCTGCTATTTACATGAGGCCATTTTAGTCCCAGAGCCTCTAAATGTGGCAAATTAATCCCTATACTCTTTTAATGTTGGTTGAAATAGTCTCAATGAAGAACGATTTTAGCCACCATTAAAATAGTTTAGAAGCTAAATTGACACTTTTATAGACTTTGTGAACATATGAATCCTTACAAAAAATCAGGGGATCATTTTGAAATTTTTCTCTATAGGGTTAAGATTATGTGCATCCCGAAATGCGACAATTAGAGGGAGCTTTATCACTGTATTTGCCAGCATCTTGAAACATAGGGTTTTATTTACCTCATCACATTGCATGTTTATTTATTCTCCCCATTGATGGTTTTGACAGTCATGCTTATCCAAGGGGCGTGAAATCATGCACAAAATAGGATCAGATTGGCCATTAGAGCGGTTTTGTTAAATTTTATTATTGTTATGCAGTAGGAACTGCAGAACACAGTGCTTGTCGTGATATGGACTTCTGGTTCATTCAGATTGGCGTAGCTGTGACTTTAATACTGTTGGTTCTAGTGTTACAGGTGTGTCGTAATCAACATGAACATTGTTAGTATTCCCATGGTGGTTTAAGCATTTGATAATATTATCAGAAGCTACGAGCGCAACTCAAGCCTCTAATCACCATCTAAGTTCCTGTGAGGCCCGCATTCCGAAACCATCTGCCTTGCTATTTGCTTCCTGCTCAGGACATCCACCACTTGTTCGATCTCATCTCTTGCTCATTGCATTGCTCATACCTATTTAAAGTGACTGATCCACATCTTCTTTGCCTCCCTCACACTAGTCTCACCCTTCCGCTCTCAATCTCTCAATTCACCTTCGATCCCTCCATTTGTCTTGACCCACCTTTTAATAATGAAAAACCACTAGCATCCGTTCAAAAGAACCGATGCTAGGCAGTTACTATATCTCACTAAGCATTACAAAATCATTGTATGGTTTGAATATTTTATCACGTCACTCGTATAAGAGTCGAGTGAAAAAAAAAACTTCTAATATTTTATGATATTTTTTAATTAAAAATGGACTAAATTGTAAAAATTTTGAAAATAACAAAAAAATAAATATACCAAATAATCCCAAAAGTTACGAGATAAACCTTAAACATTTTTTAGAAAATATTTTGAGCATTCTTGTACTAGCATACACATATTTTGAGACACAAGCCTCACTTTCTTGCTAAAAAATTATTGAAAATGATTAAAAATATATAATGCGGAGAAAATGCTGAGAATGAAGCATTTATATTCATATTAGGACACTTTTTCATACATTATTATAAATGATCAAGTTTTCCTTCGATGTTGACCAACCCCATCTGCCAACAAAAATTGCAAGGAAATCTACTGCAATTTGACCATATTTTAAATTCAAGCAACGGACCAAAGTTGACCTTAATAAAGTAGAGTGACATCAACTTGGAGATAAGCATAGGTGGTAAACCTTTCTTGTAATTATCTTTCCTATATTATCACGACCCGGTCTGAGAGTTTGGAATACGAAGGTGAGAACACATTGTCAGACAGAAGAAATTAATTATCAATACATTTTCATTCATAATTAAAGCTAATCTTAAACATTAAAAAAAAAAACAATATATTTCATAGAACTTTAATTTACAAACAGTTCATAAAGATTTAAATTTTTACAACTGCCAAAAAATAAAAGCCAAAGTGTAATACTTATCGGTTTGAGCTCCTCGAAGCCTGTACACATACTCACTAGAATCTACTTATTCTCTAGGTACCTTTCCTAAAAAAATATTAGAAGCTGAAGGTATGAGTTGAACTACTCAGTGAGTGAATATATTTTTATTTTGTAATAGTTCTTTTTATTTATGAAAGCAGTCGCAACTGTATTTAGCACTTCTTTTAAAATGCATTCTTCATATTATTCAATGGTTAAATAAAAATTAAAAATAAAATATGATCTCTACATGCATGTATGGAGTCAACCTAAGACGGTATTGGCAGGGAATGCAATGTACTCGTGCACGTAAAATAAAAATGAAAATAGAAATGATGTCTATATTCTTAGTTACTTTGAGAAATGTTAAACATACACTTTTAGTATATGTTAAGAAAATGACTTCCATGATAGATATTATAATTGAAATAAACCCTCATAGAATTTCTTTATTGTCTTCCTCTAAGTGTTTACACTTTTGAAAAAAAAAATATTTTAAAAAAAAAATTATTATAATATAGAGACATTTTACTAAGTAGTTTAACTCATATCTTCCATTACTAATATTTTTTAGAAAAAAATACCTAGAGAATAAATGAAACCTAGAAAGTGTGTACAGACATCGAGGAGCTCAATCAGATGGGTATTGTATTTTAATTTTTAGTTTATGCCAATTGTAACAAATTAAAATTTGATTGAATTGTTTGTTAATTAAAGTTTTATAAAATAGAATGACCTATTTGTGTTTTTAATTAGGTTTAATTATGAAATAATAATGTTTGGATAGTTAATTTCTTCAGTCCGACTGTCAGTTCCTAACTTGGTATTCTCAGCTCTCGAGCAGGTTCGTGACACAAATTATTGAGAAACTGGAATTACCTTAACTTGGTGTGAGACAATTTTGAATGATTGGAAGAGTCATCCGGATGAAGTTAAAAACATTGATAGGGTCACAAAAATATTTTTTTAAGCTAAAAAGGATCATGCTAATCAATCAAAATTTTAGGGTCAACTAACACTGCATCAATAATGAAAATTCAACAATGATGAGTAGTGCAGCCAGCTCACCAATTGTTGTATCGGTTATATTTGTGTGCCAGACAACAAATTCAGAGAATTATAATATGCACCATGTTTTGTAGTATGCATAAACCCTATCGGCGAGCAAAGAGTATTTAAGAACCTCACTACATGACAGGAAAGTTGTTTTAGACCAGCAAAGAAGTCTCTAGGTTAGCTTATCAAATTTGCTATTTGAGTTGGAGGGTTTTGATCAATATCATCATGTATTTGCACAGATCATTTCTTATACAGAGAGATCTGGATTAAAGTTGCAACATAATCTGGCTATTTTTTATAACCTATTAAGTAATCATTATTTCACAATATCTTCATACTATATAAGTATCATAGTTGCAAAATGAAATTGCAACGAAGATTTCTAAATATATAAATTACATGTAAAATGGCCATTGTACCTGCAAAATGACTCCACGAACTGCTCTGGAGAATGCAAAATTTGTTCTCATATAATGTACAATGTCCTATTCAAATATACAACAGAGATAGCGAGTTAAATTTTGTCCTGTAAATATTCTTTATATGTTTTTTATTGCAAGGAGGTCATGAATTGTAGATACTACCTGGCAACCAGTACTGTGCCCAAGCAACACGACACCTTCAGAATTTTCCTTGTTTATGAAATAACCAATAAGCTGGTTTAGCTCCACGGCGTCCTTAGAATATATAATGAAACTGTAAGTAGATTTGGAGCAAAACTTTATGAAAGCGAGAAGAAGCAATGCTAGAATGTCCAAGTAGAACCGATCAGACACTTAACCATGGAGCCTATTATTAACTAAAGAAGCATTTACATACATAACACACAATTCTAATGTATTTATAAATCTCACACCTAAACTTTCATATCCACACACATACAATCAAATCTTTAATATCACATCAAAAATAGCATTATTACTACTTCTTAAAAGTGAAATACACCTTTTTCACGTATAAGTCTAAAGCACCGAAGTGCTATATATGTACGTATGAAGTTTAGTTGTGAGATATGTAAATACATAAGAATTGCGTGCTAGGTGTATAAATTTCCCCAAGTAAAAGACATTGCCTCAGTGGTGAGCCATTTGTAAGTGAAGTCAGCAAGCATTCAGCCACACTAAGGTTTACAAAACTATCAGGAATTGCATTTTAAGCAAAAATCACGGTGTGGTTTCCCTGTGAGTGGCATAAAATTCACTGATGCCTTGTAGAAAAATACAATAGTCTCAAAAGTCAGCGGGAAAAATCATAATTTTGTACAAAAATTTCAACAAACTGTATGAGTATTGAACTTTAAGCATGTACATCAAATAGTTAAGGATACATTAACATCACATAAAATATGATCTTCCTCGTTATCCCAATGATTTGGTTCAAGTTGTTCAAAGTGTGAATCTTTTAGCATCACATTTTGGGTGACATATGCCTTGGATTCAATACATCCCTTTTCTTCATAAGCATTTTGCATTAATGTTTGTTCCTGAACCGACAAATGATTAATCCACCTCCATTTAGGGTCCATTTGGGATCTTTTTTAATTTTAAATTTTTATTATCTTTAAAATGTGTTCGTTTAGTAAGTTTTTTTTTAACTATTTTTATTTTTGTTTTTAAAAATAAATCAAGTTATTTTTAAAACACTTAAAATAATTGTTAAATATTTTGATTATTTATAAAAAGAATAAGTAAAGTGTCAAAATAGTCCCCGACTATTTATATGAGTCCGTTTTAATCCCAGAGTTTATGGAAATGCCAAAATAGCCCCCATCTATTTTAAAATTATGCTCTAATAGTCCTTTATGGGGACTATTTCAGCCCCAATTTAAAGAATTTGGGGATTTTGATACTTCTATAAACTTTGGGATTAAAACGGCTCCATGTAGATAGTAGGTGACTATTTTGACACTTTACTCTAAAAACTACTATCACTATAGAACATCAGCATCACTGCCAACCCATTGCCACTGACAACCCATTGTCATTACAACATCATCGACCTCCGCGATCAATGATATTGCCAACACCACTAAAGCCACCAACACCTATGATGCCATCACCTTATTGTGCCCCACTTATTGACTTTCACCACCATCACATAAATAAACAAAAATGATATATTTTTAATATTTTTTAATATACCAAATATATTTATTTTATGTCAAAACACAAAATAAAAAAAGAAAAAGAAAAAAATGATCTCGAATAGTCCCTTAACAAACCAAAAACATCTCAATCTATCATCTCTTAAACAGTCATTTTATATTTCTAAAAACCTAAGAAAAGCCAACATTCTTCCTTACGAGCCTCCTCGATGCGTTTAGATAAAATGGGACTCAAGCACAATTTTTCTTGAGATAGGTTAGGTTTATTCTAACCAGATTATTCATTATATTAAATTAATTTTATGCAAATCTAGGTTCAAGAAGTTCTATAAGTTCAATACCCAAAACTCTAGCTTAGTGGGGTTGCTTAAGATCAAATTTACTGTTTGATTTAATAATTGAGGGTGAAATAATTATGTGGGGAATGAACGGAGGCATGATCGACCAAAGATCTCATAGTTTTGTCATCTTGGCTATACCAACAAACAAAATCTACCAACCTTAGAGGGATGAAAGCCAAAAGTTCAAGGAATAGGAACCATTGTTGCCTCATCTTAGGTATCCTGAGTAGACCTAGCTGAAAATGTGAATCTACGACATGCTTTTGATGTTGACATCAATTCATTAGTGGAGGGTGAGTAGTACCAATTTCAACAAATCAAAGGCATAAAATATGATTGCTAGCAGTTTAAAGGTACAATACATGACCTACAAGAGCTCAGATGGCATTGCATGATCGTTAGTTATTGACAAGTCTCAACTAGGTTTGAAGAAGGGTATCTATGATATACACCATTTTTTTGGTTTGCAAAATATTACTTGGTGGATTCAACTTTGGATGGTAGGCTTGCTAACAAGAGAGTTGATAAATTTGGAATAGAGCTTATAATCATTGAAAGTCATGGAATTCTAAGGATGGGGATTAGACCTGCTGGATAGCCAAAATTAAATAAGATGGCTTACATCCATTGAAAGGTTGAAGGTTCATAAGCAACACTTACAACCTCGGGGAAGAGAAATTCTTAGTAGCACGCCTTAATACTGAACCTTATATGTAAGATGGCTCGATTTTAGTTTAGATTGAGGCAATGCCTTGATTAACTATAATAGGGCTTAAATTCACTAAAAAGCCCATAATTATAACTTATAACCTCGAGAATAAGAAAAGCCAAGTAATGAGCCATTAGGCTTTATCTTATAGGTGAGTTGATTCTATTGATTTAGATTTAGTTTGCTAGGGTTGATGGCTTTGTCCTAAGCTCAACTATATATATTAGAAAGCCCAAAATATGTCATTTAGGTTCTCGACTTATGTCTCATATTTGATAATTAAAATTAAAATGATTTAAACTATAGGACTTCCTGTTCTATTTATGAGTTGCCGAAAAGGTTTCATAGTGCTCAGTCCTTTACAACACGAATATTCAAATCAACCCAGTAGTGGTCTTACAATCTCAACCAATACGCAAGGCAACCCATTTGATGAAATATAAGTTTTGACACATTTCATACTTTATTATGAGTATTGGCATGATTTACTAGGACACACAAATCAACAGAAAGTCAATAAAATCATACTCAGGTCTTTTGCCTATTTGTCTTACAACTTCGGTCCCCACAACAGACAACTGAATGAAACCTCAGTAGCATTTTGGTAATTTAAACTCAAAAGGGGCAATCTAAGTGTTTTTTTTTAGTTTCTAAGGCATAAATTGGAACATCAAGCTAGCATATATGGGCATAAAGAAACAATGAGTACAACAAAATACTTATTTATGTGTCAACACAAATTTTAATGCATTAACAAGAATTTTGACACTTATGAGTCATCTATGGGCAGAGAGGTGACACTTATGAGTCACCTATGGGCAGAGAGGTGATTTGTACTTCATTTATGGTAGTTATATCCATTTTGTATGATTTAACATGTTGGCACCATTTTTATGAATGCATTGTCACCCTTTTCACTACATTTGCATGCTTTTGGATGCAGTGGCATGAATGGGGTACTTTGTCCATCGTCTAGAAGTTTTAATTTGCTAGTCAAATAGCTGATAGTGGATGATAATTGTTGGTTCCAAAGCTTTTTGCTTTTGTGACACTCAAAATGCTGACACTTAGTGGCCTTAATAAATTATTTTTCAGCTTAAAAAATTAATGGGGCTCACTATGCATTGATTGGTGGCCAAAAAAACAACCCCTATGTTGAATAAATTGCAAAAACCTTTTTGCATTCCTTTTGTATAAATTGCAAAAACCTTTTTGTATTCATTTAGTAAGGTTGTGAGTTGTTAATTGACTACAGCGGGTCCCAGAAGTTCATTCAATATTTTAGTCTTTGTATGCTAAATGGACCATCAACATGACTAGGCGAAGATGAAAAACTTGTTAATGGATGCAATTTTTTTTACTTTACCATTTCATTTGATAAATCTGGTGGGTTTATGCAGTATGAATTGCACTTTAGAGATATAAGCTTAGAGGCAGTTACATAAATAGCACTCAAAACATGGCTCTTGATAAAACTAGCGTCCTCTTTCATCCTTTTTTTCAAATTCTCACTCAAATGTCAAAATCCATGATAAACCCAAACATGTATTTTTCATATTTATCAAATTCTCAATGATTTGATCGTAGCATGCGTAAATGCTTATGTTCAGTAGTTCAAAATAACATAAAGGTGCTATTTTTTAAATAGCAATGTTTAGGTGCTACGATGGTAATTATCCCAAAAAAGTTTAATATATACCCTTAAATTATGGCAGGCAATAACGTGTGTATATGTTTTTCTTTCAAATCAATAAACCTAATGGACAAATTTTTTGTTTGATGTCAGTATTGATGTTGATACTATGCCATAAATACAATATTTATTTTGCATTGTATGGGTAAGAAGCCAAGTAGCAAACAAAATCTTAACAGTGGCCCCATTCTCAAGCCACACATTATAAAATCATGTTGCTAGGTTTTCCTCCATCTTTCCATCCCCGGTGTAAATGCATAATTTTTAGCTTGTCAAATAATGCTTACGCTATCAATCAACTGTGCTCAGTGACAGCCAAAAATCTTTTAAAGACGGGGCACAAATTTGTTTATCTGAGTGTCTAAATAAATTTATTTTTACTTTATATTAAATTATCAAATTGGTTCTTATTGATTAATGTATATTTTTTTCTTCAAATTAATATTTTTTGTAAATATAATTTTTTTTCAGTTTAATAGTATAAAATGAGCAAAAAAGAATTTCAAAATTTAAATCTTTTAAATAATATAATATATAAATAATTAATCAAAATTTATACTTTATACAATAAAATTCAATTTAATTGATTAAAATTTTACTTTTAACAAAATTTATATAAAAAATTTGTAATTAAATTTATTTTCTAGAAAAAATAGAAATTTAAAAAATATTGAATTTTTTTTTAAATAAGCCCTTTTATCAAAATTTAGATTACAAAATTGTAACCAAATAAGAAAGAAGCAACATATGTTTGACGGTCAAATGAACCACTTTTTAGTCCAATAATTTTAATGACAGAGTTATTTCATATTACAAAATTTTTAACATGGTAGAACATAATTTATAAGTAAATGATATTTAATATATAAATATATCGAAGCTCTTTTTTTTCATTATTGATTGAATGAAAACTAATCAAACCAACAAAAATTCTGAATCACACTAGTTCAGAAACATTAATAGGTATTATTTGCTTAATTTACTAATTTTCAAAATAATATTATTAAACTGACATTACATTCACATCACGCACATCGATACTACATTCTCATTCAAATTTAAAAAGCAAATATTGAAGTCTGATGCTGCTAGAGCAGGCAAGGCAGCTGGTCTAGAGCACTGCAAACACTCAAGTGCGCGTGGGAAAAATTGGGATACGTTGGAAAATACTATCTGGGCAGGCGAGAAAAACAACTAGAAGATCATTACTCTCCCTTTTTTTTAATCTTTTGTTGAAGGCAGGGAGTTGGGGGGGGAGTACCCCCTCAAGCGCCCTCCTAAATCCGAGAACTTGACTGTGCTAGCCTCTTGCTAATGATAGCTCAAGAACCATCATCGAAACTAAGAACGAGTCTTTTACATATTTTTTTCTTTTTGTTTATAAAAACATTAATTTTTTTAAACACCTGAAATAATTTTTAATTGTTCAGAGTGTTTTTAAAAGCAATCACATCTTAATCAAATATGTCAAACATATTTGGTTTCAAATCAAAACACAAAAAAACAAATAAAAATTGAAATAAAAATCAAATAAAATAATGATCCATTTTGCAAGTTAAGAAGCGCAGTGCACACTGCTAGAGACTAGAAGAAAGGAAACTAATACCTGTTCCAAGGAAGAAATTCCATATCCAACATATGAAGATGACAACAATGGCTGAACTAAGGACCAGTTTACATTCTCCAATGCAACAGCCAAGGGCTCTAGATACCTACAAAACAATGACTTTTGTGAGGAAATGAATTATACTACCAACGGAAATTGAAGCAAGTTTATGCTGTATAAAATATAAATCAAATTATCAGAGTAAAAAAAAGTTATGAGGATGCAAAATATTTCAACAATGGTAGATGCCTGCTGTAAAAGGAAATGGTAAATGGGAAAATAGCAGAAAAAAAAATCATTTTATTTAAACTACATAGACATGGATGTTTTTTAAATGTGAAACTAAACTATGATTTATAGTGAACTAACCATGGAATTGTCACCGAGAAGGTGTCAGAAAAAATGGAGAAATTTTGTGATAGTTTCGAGTACCATATCTATCATGAAACTAGGAAAGCCTCATTGCTCTTACGATTCAACATGATGATGAAAGATCCAAAAGAAGGCTGAATCTTATCTCGAAACGGGGAAAATTTAGAGATACTCAAAAGTCTGATCTTATATTAAAAAATCTTTCATTCTTAGAAGCAGCATTTTTTAAGAGGCCTGAACATTTTTCTTATATATATTAAGGGGGGTGAGATGCAACATGAATTTTTTTAGAATCAACATATTTTTCGTTTTATAAAATAGGCTATGTATATCTTGATTATAATGCTTGAAAGACCTTTATTTTAAAAGTCTTCCAAATATTATGAATATTGTTAATAAATGAGGTACATTGTAAAATGAGTAAATCTAATGTTTTGTTTCTCATGGGCTGAGAAATGAAGGTATATTGGCTAATAGAGTTTTATTGTTTAGACTTCTATGTCGATAGAGCTTTTAAACAACTTCATGGCAATCCTGATTCATTTATAGAACTGGTGCAAAGGTGCTTCAATAATTTCTCTAGGAAAAAAATTTATCAAAAATGTAAAACTTATTACAATTTGGTATAAATACAAAAATTTTAGTATTTATTGAGATGAGTGCAGTATTTAAGTCATTAATATTACATGAATTTTAAAACATATCTAATTAAAGGCTTTGAGACCCATCTTAATCACGTTATAGTTAGGATACCATAATGCAGCTTTTTTTCTTTTGGAGAAAAGAATATTATTTATAGTTTGATTTCTTCAAGTTTGATTTTATTAAGAATTGCTTAGATGAGAGAATGTTCTAGGGCTCAATCCAAAAAAAATTATATTAAAAATTAATAATTTTTGAGAAGATTGTCAATACCAATCTCAAGTCTGAATGAAAAGGGTTAAGGGTACTTTTAATCTAGAGCTACATATTTTTTAAAGAAACATCAATCACCTTGTTGAATAAGTGTCATTTCTACCCTCTCTTATTGATCAGGACTCACCAGCATGTGTCACTGCCCATCCTTTCAAATGAATGTTAACAAATTGGGAATCCGTGTGCTATTGAGTGTAATGGATTTAACCTAGCACACTAGAGCTTTAGAAAATGGATTACAATGACATAGTTACCCAAGGCAAAGACTAGTCAAAATATATGATTAGCTATATGCGCTAGTCACTTGTTTGCAAGTTTAAAACCTCCAAGTATTCTAAAAGGATCAGTATTCAACCAAAACACCAAGTGATGGGACCAGATAAGTGGAGTAAAATGGTTTGCATTTACCAGCCCAAACTCTCACCCATTGAGATATTATTCGCTTTGGCCTAATACCTTCATGATTTTGTCCCATTGGTTTAACTTCTCAGAATGTCACTCATCCTTTAAGTGCTCCCATAAAAGCATGCTTTACTTTGTACTTTCTGATGAAATTTCAACATTACATCTAAAAGCATATCGACATTTAAAAGCTAAAGCAGCATTCTACTTAAGGGGCTTTACAATCTCCATTACTTAAAGTAATTAATATTCTCACTATTTTTCTTAACTTAGAATCATCCACTAGATAGATAGGATTCTAGAAGTGGTCACTACAAATTCAAGAGATGGCTCACACCACGAAGCACTTGGTTTCATCTTGGGTTTAAGAGGTGGCTCACATAGTATAACACTTTGTTCTATGTGGCACTTAATTTTCATCTATAGGCTGAAGTATCGCACCAATATAATTTGAAATAGCACGAGCTCTCACCCATCAATATATTGTTTTCTTTGTCTGTTTTGGCCTAATGGCCTCAAAGATTTGTCCCAGTGGTGCAACTTCGCAGGAGGTCACCAGACGCGGGGGCTAGAGGGTTGAACTAGTTCAATTCGTTAAGCTGAAACCTACAAGGTGGAGGGACTGAACCACCCCCACCCCATCTCTTTTATTACAACAACAACAACAACAAGCCTTTATCTCACTAACTAAGGTCAGCTAAATGAATCCTTTTCTCCATTGCGCCCTATTGAATGTTATATTTTCATTTAATTCTAATAGATTAAGATCATTTTTTATACAATATGCCCAAGTCTTTTTAGGTCTACCGCTGTCTTTCTTAACATAAGTCGAATCTAAACATCTACTCTCGTAACAGGATCATCAGATGGTCAGCGTTTAATGTGACCAAACCAACTAAGACGACTCTCTCTAATCTTTTCTGCCATTGGAGTTACACCAACCATATCACGGATATATTCATTTCGCATTTTCTCCTAAGTGTCACTTCACTCATCCACTGAAGCATTCTCTTCTCAGCAACACTTACTTTGTTTTATGTTTCTTTTTTAAAGGCCAACATTCTGCGCCAAGAGTATCACAGGTCTCATCACCATCTTATAAATTTTTCCTTTCAGTCTAAGCGGTATTTTTTATCACACAATAGGCCCGATGCATTCATCCACTTTCACCAACCAACTTGACTTTTACTAATAACATCCCTATCTACATCACCGTATCTTTGAACTATAGACCCTAGATATCTAAAATGATCGCACCTTTTAATAATTTGATCAATCATAGTTACAACTTTGCCACTAGAGCTGCTACTAAAATTACATTCCATGTATTCAGCTTTAGATCTACTCAAACGAATATTTTTTAGACTCCAATGTAGACCTCCATAATTCAAGTTTTTTATAAACTCTTTCTCTAGTCTTATCCACAAGAAGGACATCATCAGCGAAAAGCATACACCAAGGTACATCCTCGCGTAAATGTCCAGTAAGAGCATCCATAACTAAAACAAAAAGATATTGGCTTAAACTCGATCTCTGATGTAATCCAACTAAAATAGGAAAATACTTGGTCAATCCTAATTCTGTTCGAACACAAGTAACAACTCTAGTATACCTATCTTTAAGGAGTTGAATAAAAGTCATATCAACACCTAACTTCTCTAGAGCTCTCCAAAAGATGTTTCTTGGAACTTTATTGTAAGCTTTTTCTACAACAACAACAAAGCCTTAATCCCACTAAACGACATCGGCTAAATGAATCATTTTTCTCCATTACGTCCTATTTAGTGATAAATTTTCATTTAATTCTAATAGATTAAGATCAATTTTTACGCAATAGGCCCAAGTCTTCCTAGGTCAACCTCTGTCTTTCTTAACATAAGTTGAATCTAAAACAAATACTCTCCTAACCGGATCATCAGGCGGTCGACGTTTAATGAGACCAAACCATCTAAGACGGCTCTCTCTAATTTTGTCCGTCACTGGTGCAACACCAACCCTATTACGGACATATTCATTTCGCATTTTGTCTTTAAGTGTAAAGCCACTCATCCACCCAATCATTCTCATCTCGGCAACTAAACCAATAAAAATCATATGCAGACCCTCCTTTTTGTCTCTATACTTCTCCATCAAACCTCTCAATAAATGTATAGTATCCATAGTAGACCTGCACAACATAAATCCAAGCTGATTATGAGAAATCTTTGTATCACGTCTTAACTTAAGTTCAGTTACCCTCTCACATAATTTTAAAGTAAGACACATCAATTTAATTCTTCTATAATTTGCACACTTGTGCATCCCCTTTATTCTTAAAAATAAAGACCAAAATACTCTTTCCTCAACTCCTCAGGTATCTTCTTAGTTTTTAAAATAATATTGAAGAGTTTAGTAAGCTAAGAAACTCACAAATCTCCTAAATATTTTCCCATTTCAATTAGGATATTATCAGGTCCTACTGATTTTCCACTATTGGTTTTCTTTAAAGCCTCATCAATTTCTATTTTACTAATGCGATGGTAAAAATAAAATATTTTATTATTATTAATGATATATGGATCACTAAGGTCGATCATATTTCAGAAAATTCATTGAAAAGTTTATCCAAATGCTCACCCACCTATGTTGAATATCTTCCTCTAAGAAAAACACTTTTTTATTTTCATTTTTAATACATTTTACTTGAATTAAACTTTTACTTTTCTTTCACCCACTTTAATATATAATATATTATAAAGATCACTATAAAGATCACTGAATTTTTAGTGTTACAAATCGTTTTCTTAGACTTCCTATGAGCCATTTTATATTTTTAACAAGTCTTTAAGCTTTTGCATTTAAATTAATTTTTATAACACTTATTATATTTTATCTTTTTTTGCACATTATTATTTCACCACCAACTATTTTTTATTTATATTTTACTTTTGATTTTCTAAGTAAAACTTTTGTCACTTGTTTAATAGTTTTTGTTACTTTATCCCACATATAATTCACTGCTTCGCGTAAAACACAAATCTTGAAATCTTGAATTTTACTCGTAAAAATATATTTATTTGTCTTTTAAATGCCCCTATCTAGTTCTATAACAATATTTTCTTGTATTCTTTATCTTACAATGCTTTATTTTAAAATCTAGAACTAATAATCAATGTTAAGTACTTAACTTTTCATTTGGAATGACCTTACAATCTTTATACTTTCGAGGATCTCTTTTTATTATAAGAAAATAATCAATTTGTGTCTTATTACAACCATTCTTATAAGTAATAATATGTTCATCACTTTTCTTAAATAAAGTATTAACAATAACAAAATCATATGCTAAAACAAAATCTAATATGGTTCTACCTTTTCATTAATTACCTGAATATTTCTAAAATCTTCCACCACTCTACCAATATATCTATTTAAATTCCCTTCAATAATTTTTTTTTAAGAGAAGTCGTTTGTATTAATTCTTCTAAACCATTCCAGAATTTTTCTTTCGAACATATATCTAAACCTACTTAAGAAGCATAAACACTTATAACATTAAAAATCTTAATATCAACAATAATTTTTAGAGCTATAATTTTATATCCAATTCAATTAATTTTTACAACATTATCTTTCGAACTCTTATCTATGATTACAACTACACTATTTCTAGTGTGACTCGTACTTGAATACCAAAGTTTAAAACCGAAATTATCAATGTCCTTAGCCTTTTCTCTAACCCATTTAGTTTCTTGAATACATAAGATATTTATCTTCATTAATTTACTTGTGAGAATACCTATATTATTATATCATATCCTAATTTACTTTCATGCACCAACTTTTTTACCTACATCCGTATGTAACGTGGGAACCCTAGCTAATTTGACACTGTACTAGGGCACCGGTGTAGTCGTCCTTGCACACTTTTCACTGTATTCAGATCATACAACGCGTCACTTCTAGAGGACACCCTAATATTTACACAAAAATGATTCAAGTCATAATTTTTGGACAACTTTTATGCTGATTGTCAACTACCAAAAAGAACTCATCTCCCTTTCATTAAGCGGGAATTATTTCCCCATTCTTTTTCTGTTTTCCCGCCTATATATCAATTATAAATACGTGTTTGTCGTCTTAGGTTTGATTTTTGGTTAGTTTTATTTCAGATTTCTATGAGGACAATTGTCGGCGTCCAAGTTTCCCCTTGAAGGTTGTATCCGAAGGCGAGAAGATGCTCCTGTTGTAAATCATCCTGAAGTGATATTTATCTACCCTTTCCCTGTTTCCCCAACCTTATTCTAGTTGCCAAATCTATTGTCGTCTCTGTCGGAACTATTCTGCTGGTAGAATTGTTGTTGTTCTGCCACCGTCCAGCCTTTCCAGTCCCACTCCCTGCTTGTAGCCAAGAACGACAACCCTCCCCTTACCGGCAGCCGCACCTTTCCTCCTAACCCTATAGTTTAGCCACCCCATCACATATGTCTCTCATGTTGCTTTCGTGCAGATAATCTCCTCACTCACTGGCCTATTGTGCCGCTAACACCCTCAAACCACCTAACCCTCTCCTTCCCTCTCGTAATTGCTAACAGCTTCCGCCATAGTGCCTTCCAAACCTACCAGAATCAATGTCAACTCCTGCCACCATAACAGCCAACCTCCTCAACTCCTTGCACCTGCTTTCCAGTCTTGCCAGAACCCCCTTCTATTGCTCCCTTGCCCGCGCAACCACCTCCACTCTGACTCCTACCCGTTGCTAGCCGTCAACCACCACCCTTGTCATCGCCTTAGGGTATATTTTTATGTGTGTTGTCATTTATTTCATGTTTGGAAGAATTGTCATCGTAATCCTTTTGAATTTCAACAATAATATTTCTATTTTTGCTGTAGTTTGGGTTGACTTTAATATCATCACCCATCTCAAGAGTGCTCCTATAAGAGCATGCTTAATTTTAAAATTTCTGATGCAATATTAACCACGACACCAAAAGGCAGCTCAATGATAACAATTTAACTTCATTCTACTTGAGGAATTTAACATTGCAAGTCTTTCAAGGCCAAATAAACATAGAAAAAGATATGCACTTCACAGTGTAAAAGATTGAATTGTTCTTAAATGAGTTCCCTTCACTGCTACTCCTTAGTTGATAAGTTCCTCTCATTTTTCTCCTAGTAAATTAATCTCAGACCAAGTGGGGAAAACAACAGAAACACACAAAGCAGACTTCTATTGATGTGGAGAGAGGGTTACAATAAAACACAATAGAAAATAACAACACAAAATATGAACGATACAAGCAAACACCTGTAAGGTGTATTCCAAGGGCGATGGAGGTCGGCTAGGTGGGTCGAGATGGTTGGCAGGAGTAGTGACAACAAAGGAATTATGGTGGTAGCAAGGGGAAAGTGCAAAACTACATGACAAAATTGATAGATGGTTGGGAAGTAGGTTTTGCTACTGAGAAATGGTGATCAAGGCTGGGATGAAGGTTGAAGAGGTGAACAACAATAATGGGCTGTAGGGATAGGCGGTTGAAGGTTGGAGTGACGTCCGGGGAATTGGACAACAAGAGTAAGCTGTTGGGGGAAGGGTGGCTGGGTGCGAGGATGAAGGATGGGATGGCAGGTAGTTGTTGGAAAAGGGAGGAGCAAGGATGGTAAAAAGAAAGGATACAACACCACCTTGGAAGAGGATGCAGCCGGAGCACCACCACCTCCTCGGATAGAGCCCTAGAATAGGGAAAACTCTCCACACAGGAAATCTGAAAGTAAAACATAGCAAAAACTAACTCTAACCAGCAAAACAACACATATATAATAGCTAATAGATAAAATAGGAAGGAAAGATTTCCCCATTTGGGCGGCAACCGGAAAGGAATGAGAGGGGAGAACCGCCCCGCCAAAATCCTGCCCCCAGGCCACTCAACATGGCTTTACCTTGGACCGGCCTCAGTTGGGCCGACCAGTTCACTAGCGGGAATTCCCGGCGCGGGAGACGCCGCTCCCGCGTCATAAATATTGTAAAGCCCTTCTTTTAGCTCTTGAGTATGTTGAGGAAGAAAAGCAGGTAGAATGTGCTATAAGAAGAAATTAAATAGAGAAAGACAGAGATGATGCATTCAATTTTATTTATTATTTTGGGGGAGACAAGTCATTAACAAAGCAAAGGAGATATGTATGACTAAAGTTAGGATTAATTGTGTTCAAGTTTTTTATTAATACCATGACTGAGTGCATGATCCCATTTTCTAGAAAAAATAAAAAACAAATACAACAACAACAACAACAAAGGCTTAATCCCACTAAGTGGAGTCTGCTACATGAATCCTTTTTCTCCATTGCGTCGTATAGAAAAAAAAATTCAAATGCCATTATATTTAAAAAAAAAAAATAGTAACTAATGTATGAAACAAGAAAACTAAACATAAGACAAGTAATTTTGAATGGAAAATCCAATCAAATTAGATTGATGTTGTTGGCCATGAGATTGGTTATGAAAAATTCCACATCTTATGATTGATTCTTAGCTCTCCACTTTCAATGCCTTCATTTTGGATTGCTCCTAATATGGCAGAGCCCCTCCTCCGCGATAAACATTAGTTCATATTTGATAAACTACTCAAAGAATATTCTCTTGCTGACATGGACGCTTATAGGATCCTCCAAAATCCTCAATAGACTTCAGGAAGCTTTTTGAAGGATCTAGAAACTTTGACTAAATTTGACTCCCTTGGAAAAATTATTTTTGAAGTTGTTGCCACATAGATCAATTATAAATTCATTTTACATCTACATACTCTCTAGCTTTATCACGCATTCCTCACAGCATTTTCAATTTAGCATTTTCAATTTATTGTTATGCACTTATTTATTTCCCAACACTCCGTTCCATTAATACAATGCTCTTATTGCTATCTTATGATATTTTCCTTCGTATCCCGGTGACGTTCTCTTATTACAAAATATCCTTAAGGCATATTTCAATCTTAACCAACTAGCTTTAATTTTAGCAGTTATAACCACTTCAACATATTCAATCTAAAATATAAGAAATCAAAAGCTATCAATCTTGGGTTCTTATAGATTAACTTTCATTATTTTTCATCATTAATATCCTCACCACGACTGAAATGTCTAGCAGCTTTTATTCTACTAATCATAAACTCTTATATTCCTAAATTTTTCTATATTAATCTAACTTACATGTCATGTATAAAACGCAATAACCAAAGGTTGGAGAAAATAATATCTGCATCCAGGCCCACTAAATTTCACAAAAAGATCACTAAGATACATAATCCATATTCCTTTAGATAACTTTTCAAATTTTCATTAATCCATTATATGGTTTTAACTCTCAAGCAGCTCAACCCAGAGCTCTTAGACTATTTTATCTCATCTACAGGGTTTCTTGTTCACATTGTTTTTGAAGAAAAATTCTTGAACAATATATCTTCAAAAAAAGAATTTCAAAATACAAATCCCAATACATAATTACAAAGTTAGGCAGTGAGTGATACAAACATATAGAGATATATACATGAATAGCTGCAACCGACATACTCTGTTGCCAAAAGCCCATCAGTTAATCCACCAAGAAAAATGACCTGCTGATTGAAATCGCCTGTTCTGAAAGCCACCTACAGCAACAACAGGGAAAAATTAAATTATTCTTATATCAATAAATACCAAAATATAAGCATCAAAGGGAAACAAAATAAGAAGGAAAAATTCGACAAATTAAGCATTGAATACTATTTCATTACACTATACACCTAAAGGCCATTCTGGATCACTTTTGATTTTTGTGTTTTTATATGTACTTTATTCTATTTTGTTTATGTTTTTACTTGCAATAAAACATGTTTGTTAACAAGTTTAATTATTTTTAAAAACATTCAAAATACCTTTTAAATATTTTGAGTGCATAAAAAATAAATTAATTTCTTTTTTTTTTTGGAAAAAAAATAAAAACATGCAAAAAATGGACTAAACAAACATGTTTTAAAAATAAAAACAAAAAAATAAAATAAAGGTTATAAAATAAAAGTGATCCCAAACAAACCCTTATTAACAAGGCGCACACTGTTTTAGTAACGTGAAGCTTCAAATGATATTTTTTTTTTCAAGAAAACATTAAGCAAGCTGGTTGATACCTCTAACATGGAAAAGCCAAAAGACAAGAATGTAACAATGAACCTAGAATATGTCTGGTCGGTAAGGAACATTCCTCAAATTATTTCATATTATGGCCTATAAACAAAAAAGACATCTATTAAAGTGAAAGGAAATAATAATAATATATTAAGCTAAAAAATGTACCCACAAAGATTTTGTAGTAAAGGGAGCCATCAAGGACTCAAGGTGTCAAAGCCTAATATCTCCTAGGTGAGATGCAAAATTTTAGATGCTGGCAATTTTTTACAGAACTAATTTCTCAAAAACACATCAAATATACCCCTAATAATTATTTGAAATAAGTTATAAGGCGACTAACAACATATTCAATCCTTATATACTAAAAACATATAATAAAATTTCTTAAGAAAAAAAATAATAAAATGCATTACATATAAAAACTAGCGTCCAAAATTAGATTTCTCAGAATAAACAGCGAGTCTTTCCACTTTTATTTCCTAAAAAAATGGATAAAGAATTTATTAAATTTAATAAACAAAATAATAGCAATAATATTAAGTAAAAGTCTTAAAATCAGACAAATGTTTCATAGCTTGTACACTTAAAAGCAATTTTCTATCTTTCCTTATGAGGGAAGGAGTGGGAGGAGGGCCTCAGCTTAATAAAAAAACTTGAACGGAAAAAGAACTGGGGTAAGAAAAATGGCAGAAGTGGCTTGATTATTTTGCTCAATAAGAAGCCGAAAAAATTGATAATGTTGATGATGAAAAAGGCTAGTGGTCATCCTTTCCGATGAAGAATAAAGAAATTGAGTAGAAGCAGAAAGAGGCTATAAAATTTGCATGAAAAAAGAGGCCAAGAGAGGAAATTTTTTAAATATGTTCATTTATTTCTCTTTAATAAGTAATAATAATAATAATAATAATAATAGTTTGAATTGAAAGGAATATATTAACCGTGACATTTCATTCACTTCAAATAATAATCTTATAATGAGTAATAGACATGAAAAACTTAAAAAAATATCCTAATTCATTTGAACTACATGATTTTTGTCAAATTATCTACAACTAAAATTTGAATTTTGATTATTGTGTGATTTCCAATCAAACGTATAATTTCATGGTTCTAAATTTCATTATGTTCTAATATATGCTATTAAACAATCATTTGGACTAGAATTTACATAATTTTTTAGTTCCATCAAAAGAACGGGTAATTGAAAAGATTAAAAGAATGCTAAATACAAATTTGAATTTGTGTGAGACTTTTTATCGTAGATTTGCAAAAAGAAGTCCAAATAACCTGGATCATTAGCCTTCTTCAAACAATCTAAGATGTATCTATGCGTATCAGTTCTATCCACATCCCCTTCTAGTCATTGTGTAGACTAAAAAGGTAATTACTACTCCACTGTAATTAGTACTCCGCTTGAAGTGCCAAATATACTCATGTTCCAAATATATGAGTTCCCTATGAGTCCCCTCTCTCATTTTCATTAGTTCATAATGCCATATCCTCATGTTCCTTAGGAGTCCTTTCACCAAATTTCTTTAGTTCATAGCAGTGTTCGGGCGCCTCAAGTGTACCAAATATTTATGAAATATAACATTTTATCACATTTATTGATGAGCATTTAAGAGTTAACAGCTTTATCACTTAGAACAGAAGTTAAAGATGCCTTTCCAAAATTTCACAAACCCATCCAAACCAAATTAAAATCACTCACATTGATGATGATGGAGAACAATTCAAGTTGATTCTTGAAACTTATCTTCAGAGTCATATTATTGTTCATAATAATTCATGTGTTCGAAACCCCAAACAAAATGGGGATGCAAAATAGAGAAATCAATATCTTCTAAAATTGCTCGAGTACTACTGCCCGCTATATTTATTCTAGCTTCTCTTGGAGAGAGTAGTGTTCAGCTGTTTCAAAAATAGAGAAATGAATACCTTTTTGTATTATATTCCTTTTTTTTACTTCAGAGATATCCTTAAACACAATTGTTCACCTCTCTTCTTTCATGATTCTTAGGACGCCTTCTTTCATACATTCTAATAATCCAGCTAAAGGAAAATTGTATCATAGTCTCCTAGAGTAAAATAATGCAGCATTCTTGGCTACTCTACCATAAATAAGGGCTACAAATAATTTTTAAGCTATTAAATAATTTTTAATCCACTAAATAATTTTTTCACTCTCTTGATGTCACATTCTTAAAACACCAACATTTCACACCTCTACCTCTCATTTAGACGGAAACTCCATTTCAAGAGAAACATTAGGATCCATTCATCTCTCTCCCAGTCCCCCTATCCCTACCAAACCATGAATCTTATATACTAGCCATTATCCATTGGATCGTCCTCCAAACCAACAACCATCCTCCATAAACCAATCAATAATGTCATCAACATAAATACTTTTGAAGCAATGAGAATTACACAAGAAAACAAGACTTTCAAGTTGAGTATAAGAGAAATTAAAACAAGAAACTTTAGAGGGACACACTATTACACATCCGAAGCAAAACCATCCTTGAAAACAATGGCAAGTCCATGAGACAAAGGTAATTGACATGGAGGTGATGAAATATGAAAATAGCATGCCCATCTCTCTTAAAAAGTGCACAAAGCAAGCGCATTAGGACCTTTTGTCCATTATTTATCTTATCATAAGTTACTATTGTCACGAACTGGCTCGGGACTTGGAATTAACCAATGCTGGTACAGAGAGTTGAACGGTGTGAATTAAATTTTCTATATTCATCTACAATTTAACAAATGAGAGAGAGATTAATCAAAATAAATTAAAGTAATATATTTAATTTTACCTCATTACTGGTTGTCGACGTCTTTTACAAACGTTATCTCCTCAAATGCTCATCGTTAATTGCTTAATTAACCTGAAAATTTACTTTAAAATAACAATAAGTTAAACGAGCCGGTGAATACTCATACTTCTAACTAGAGTAACAAAAGGAAAAAAAGAACAATATGGATATCAGTTAAGCTTTTTCATAAATCAATATAAATATTTTACATACTATTCAAAAGGATTCATATGATTATCACATCAATATCATTTCATATCTATATAACCTTCATAAGAGGCACCGTCTAAAAATTATATAAATTAAGACCCGTCAATATCAATATCATTTTTTCATTTACATGCATGAGTACATTAGTGTTCCCCCACTAGTACCATCAAGGGGTGCTCCATCATAGTCAATCATGCACATACAAACAGTCATCATAAACATATGTATTCATTGCATTCAATTCAACATACTATATAAAACATACACCAAATGCATAAGTAACTATAACATTCATAACGATATGATCAATAAAGAAAATAATATCTCGATCAGAAAAAAACACACACAAATATCATCAACTGCAAATATATTTGAGAATAAACAAATTATTACTAGTTTAAAAGTACAAGTACTCACCTCGATTACCAATAATTTTAAACGCTCTTCACTTATCTCCAGTCAAGCGCATAAAAATTATTATTAACTTATTATATATTAATCTTATTATTTAAAAGAAATTTGCCATAATTTGACTCTTTGAGATATATATATTATTTTATTATTATTATAGTGATTGTTATCTTCATTTAATTATTTCTTTTAAACAATGTAAGCTTAATAAAATATTGATAATAATGTTGGTTTAACTTTCTAGTTATGCAATTTATATCTTTTCTAATAGTCCTTATATACATACATTTACATTTATATTGCGTAAAAATTCCTTATTAAAAATACAATTGAACTTAATTAAAATCCAATCCTATCCATTCAAAATATAACACTCTTTTAGTTAAAAAAACTAATTTATTTAAACCTTATTATTAATATATACTAATATAATTTTTTTTATCGTTTTAAACCCTATCCTTACCTTCGGCTCGAACTCTCTGCACGCGTGAGTTCTCGCAAGGCTCGGCCCAACCACGAATCTTCTTCCTCTTGCTTCTCCTTCGCACGATATTGCTCGGCTCGACCAAACTCCTCCAGTTGAACTCCAAACGCATGCACTCCCTCTCTTTCTCATCTTCGTCGACGCTTGGCTAAAGCCCAATCGCACGCAAAGGAGCTCCTCCTTCGCCAGACAACGAAGCCGCCGACTCCTCCCGCATCACTCTTAGGTAAATGGTATGCGACTTAAATAGGCAAAAAAACAATTCTTTAACTTCCCGATCTTAACACTTCCTCTCCCTCCTATTATTCATTTACGCGACACCTCCTTTCCTCTTCCTCTATTCGACTACCCGACCGTCCATCCTTCTCCTTCTCTATTCAGTTTTATGTCTGCTCGCTTCGTTTTCCCAACTTGTCGCTTCCTACCATTTTTGAATTTCTATTTCTCCTTCCCCCTATTTTGGTTTTCTTTAAAGCCTTTTATTTTGCTAATGTGACGGTAAAAATAAAATATTTTATTATCACTAACAATATTAAGATCACTAAAATCGATCATATTTCAGAAATTTTATTGAAAAATTTATCCAAATAACACACTCACCTATGTTGAATATCTTTCTCTAAGAAAGGTATTTTTTATTTTCATCTTTAATACATTTTACTTGAATTAAATCTTTACTTTTTTTTTCTTTATTTGGCAAGTTTACATATATATTTTTCACCCTCTTTAATATATAATTTATTATAAAGATCACTAAAAACAGAATTTTTAGAGTCACAAATTATTCTCTTAGACTCCCTATGAGCCACCTTACATTTTTCTCAACTCTCTAAACTTTTACATTTAAACGAATTTTTATAACACAACTTCTTATATTTTATCTTTTCTTACACATTATTATTCCAAAACCAACTATTTTTATTTATAAAAACTTTTACTTTTGTTTTTCTAAGTATAACTTTTGTCACTTGTTTAATAATGTTGTTACTTTATCCCATATACAATTCACTTTTTTATGAACATCTCAAATCTAGAAATTTTTAAGTCTTGATTTTACTCATAAAAATAATTTTATTTGTCTTTTAGATGTTTCTATCCAATTCTACAACAATGTTTTCTTATATTATTTATCTTACAACTGTTTATTTTAAAATACAGAACTAATAATCGATGTTGAGTACCAAAATTTTCGCTTAGAATAATCTTATAATCTTTACACACCTGACAATCTCTTTTTCTCATAAGAAAATAATCAATTTGTGTTTATTAGAATCATTCTTACAAATAATAATATACTCTCTCTTTTCTTAATTACAGTATTAGCAATAACAAAATCATACTCTAAAGCAAAATCTAATATGATTCTACCTTCTTCGTTAATCACTCTAAAACTGTAGCCACCATGAATATTTCTTCAAACCATTCCAAAATTTTTCTTTTGAACATACATCTAAACCAACTTGAGAAGTATAAGCACTTATAACATTAAAAATCTTAATATCAACAACAATTTTTAGAGCTATAATTTTAGCTCTAATTCAATTAATTTTTTCAATATTATCTTTCAAACTCTTATCTATAATTACAACTGCATTTCTAGTGTGACTCCTACCCGAATACCAAAGTTTAAAATCTAAGCTATCAATGTCCTTAACTTTTTGTCCAACCCATTTAGTTTCCTGAATACATAAGATATTTATCTTCCTATGAACCATATTATTAATATAATTAATTTACTTATGAAAGTACTTATTCCAATATCATATCCTAAAATTAATTTCATGTACCAACTTTTTTACCCGCATCCAAACGTAATGTGGGAACCATTGTTTATTTGACACTATACTCGGACACTGGTGTGGGCAACCCCAGCACAATTTTCACTGTATTCTGACCATACAATGCGTCGCTTCTAGGGGACGTCCTAGTATTTATACAAAAAAGGATTCATGTCATAATTTTCGACAAATTTTATGCTTGTTGTCGATTACCTAAAGCAACCCCTCTCTCTCTCATTAAGTGGAAATTATTTCTCCCTTCCTTTTCAATTTTCTCGCCTACATATCTATTATAAATATGTGTTTGTGGTTTTAGGTTTAGTTTTTGGTGAGTTTGATTTCAGATTCCTTTGAGGAGAGTTGTTTGCATCCAAGTTTCCCCTTTGAGAGTTGTATTCGAAGGCTAGAATGTGCTCCTACTGTAAATCGACATGAGGTAATGTTTATCTACCTTTCCCCCGCTTCCCCGCCTTATTCCAATCGCCAAATCTGTTGACTTCTCTGTCGAAACTGTTATGCTGGTAGATTTGTTGTTTTCTGCCACCGCCCAACCCTTCCAGACCCACTCCCTACTAGTAGACAAGAACCAAAACCCTCCCGTTACCAGCAGCCGCACCCCTCCTAACCATACTAGTCTCTCATGCTGCTTTTCTACCGCTAATCTTCTCACCCACTGGTCTACTGTACCGCTAACACCCTCAAGCCACCTAACCTTCTCCTTCCCTCTCGTAATTGCCGACTTCTTCCCCCATAGTGCCTTCCAACCCTCCCAGAGGAGATGTCAACTTCTCCAAGAATAACAGCCAGCCCCCTCAACTCCTTGCACCTGCTTTCCAGTCTTGCCAAGAACCCCTTCTAACCCTCCCTTGCCAGCACAACCACTTCAACTTTGACTCCTACCCGCTGTCAGCCATCAACCACCACCCTTGTCATCTCGTTAGGGTATATTTTTATGTATGTTGTCATTTATTTCATGTTTAGAAGAATCATCGTCGTAACCCTTTTGAATTTCAACAAAAATATTTCTATTTTTATCTTGATTTGGGTTAACTCTAGTATCATCACCCATCCTAGGAGTGCTTATATAAGAGCATGCTTAATTTTAAAATTTTTTATAGAATTTTAACCATTACACCAAAAGGTACCTCAATGTTAAGAGTTCAACTTCATTCCCTAAGGAATTTAACATTGCGAGTCTTTAGAGGCCATACAAATATAGAAAAAAATATGTACTTCTGAGTGTAAAAGATTGAATTATTCCTAAAGGAGTTCTCTTCACTGCTTCTCCTTACTTGATTGATAAGTTCCTCTCAATTTTCTCAATTTTCTCCTAGTAAATTGATACCGGACCAAGTGGGAAAAATTACGGAAACATAAAGCAATTTTTTACTGATGTAGAGAGAGGGTTACAACACAGCACAACAGAAAATAACAGCGCAAAATAGGAACCACACAAGCAAACACCTCAAAGGTGTATTCCAAGGGCGGTGGAGGTCGGCTAGGTTGGTCCGGATTGTTGGCAGGGGTGGTGTCAGCAAAGGAATGCTGCTAGCAGCAAGGAGAAAGTGCAGAGCTTTAGGGACAGCAATGATAGATGGTTGGGCAGCAGCTTTTGCTGCAGAACAGCGGTGACCGAGGGTGGGATGAAGGCTGAGGAGGGGGACAACAATGCTGGACTGTAGGGAGAGGGCGGTTAAAGGCTGGGCAGTCAACTTAAATCCATAAGTTCGGAGACAAAATAAACCATAATAACCAGTACCGAGATTAAGTATTAATGTCAAATCTCGTTATTATATTTCATTTGGATCCGTCGCAACATTTAAAATTTTGGAGTATCAATCGCACGGTCACAAAAAAATAGTTCCTTTCTTTTTTAACAATCTAGCTAGTCTGCTTGAGATTTTAGTGCTCTGACTCTCATTATTAGAAAGGTCAACCATAATAACCGTCATTCCGCCGAAATTTCAGCGTACTCTAAGCTAATGATAGACTAGCAGCAAACCAGCAATATCCTTTAACCCGCACAAAAAAACCTAATCCTCTGCTAACCTGGACAGACTTGGGACCGTACTTGAAGAGAACGCCTGGGAGCTGGTTTTTGCGATGGCCGGAGCTGGAGGGATCGCCGGGGAGAGAGACAGCCGCTCCGCCAGTACCGGCGGTGGCTATTTTCGTGGACCGGCCACGAACTATGCCTGAAAACCAAGAGGAAGACGAAGAGGAGGAGCTATCGGCCGCTGTGGTCCAGGGATTCATCGCACCTTCGCACGAGATCACCGCTTTCTCGCCCGTGCCGTCGGATTGATAAATCTCCGGGCTTATTTTTATGATGTTAAGATTTTGGGCAAAATATTAAGTTCGCACTCCTCATGTAGAGTTACGTGCGTAGCTCAATTCATAACAGTCATGTATAATCTTGCAATAATACGGAATAACATGAGAATAATACGAAGGAATATTCCTCGTGTTACTCTGCGGTCAGTGGTATTTTGGGCAGAATAATACGGGGAATATACCTCCGTGTTATTCCGCATTATTTATGTGTTATTGTGGTAGTATTATAACATCAGAAATATTCTCTCGTGTCATCCCGCGTTATTCAAGTGTTATTGTCGTAGTATTTATGTGTTATTGTTGTGGTATTACTATACCACCACAATAATACTTGAATAATAGTAAATAACACGAAGGAATATTCTCCGTATTATTTCTTGTTATTCCTCATATTATTCCGCCCAAAACACTGCTGACCGCGGAGTAACACTAGGAATATTCCTTCGAGTTATTTCTATGTTATTCTGCATTATTGCGTATTCCACGTAGCTCCCATAGATTGAGCTCTGCACGTAACTCTACGTGTAGAGTTCAGATGTAATATTTTGCCAAAATTTTGAGGGACAGACATTCATATAAAAATATAAAAATTATGTGATGTGTTTGTAATTTTTTTATTATTATTTTTTTGTAGTTTTTTTTTTTTTTAAAATTATGTATTTATCTCACAATTCTTATAAATTTACATATTTAATATAAATCTGATATTTATATTTAATAATAAAAATAATAATTTAATGTGATATTAAAAATGTGAGTGTAGTATAAAAGTTAAAATTTTGGGGTTAGATAGGCAATACATAAAATTGTGTGGTATGGATGTAAATGCCCCTAAAGAAATTGGATGGATATAATCTGCCATAACATTACTTTTATTTATTATAAACAATTAAGATAATTTCTGAAAATTTTCCGGAAATATCAATTTCAAGTTTAAGAAATGTATTTAAATTTTATTACATTATTTAAATATTTTTTAAATTATTTAAAATTAATAAAACAGTAAATTTTATTAAACATATTACTTTGCAACTAAAATTTAGGGTGCGTTTGGTTGGAGCTTTTGGAGCGGCGCGGTGAGCGAAAGCCGCGGCGCCCGAATTACGCCCCGTTTGTTTCGCGATCCCCTCGCGTCGTCGACTTCGCCCGTGATTTTTTACCCTATGCCCTGCTCGCCCCGCTCGAAGAGCTCTGTGCTTCCGCTTTCTCTCTTGCGAACCCTATCTTTAGGTATGACAAATCCCTCTCTTCTCACATCATTTTTGCGGATCTGGCATGCGAAGCAAATGGTTTTTGTTGGAGCTTAGGTATGACAAACAGATCTGGTTTTTGTGTGAAATAATTTTTGCGCATCTGTTTTTCTCGTGGATCTGTTGAACGACTTTGAATGGGGGCTTTCACAATATTTTTTTGGCTCTGCACATTTGTAGATCTGTACATTAGCGATGGCATTTTGTTAGGCTTGCTTCATTGCGGTTTTGTGGATTATTGGTTGGGGTATAGCAGGGAAGTTTGGATATGTAAATTAGAGACATGCCCTCTTATCCTTTTTATAAAAAAGTGCAGATTGTTGTAGCAATGATGACGCTGCATAATTATATTAGGCGTCATCCATCACGATTCGATATCGACTTTTGCAGTGCTGAAATGAATGAACAAGAAGCAGCTACTCGACGATCAGAAAACCAAATAGATTCTTCGACGTTAACAGATGATAGCGAGCAGCCTAACATTTGCACTAAGGACGACGAAGGTGCTGAAGAAATGACAAAGCTTCGAAAAAAAAATAACAAATGTATTGGTTAATATGTCATAGACTTGTATTTTGTTATGAAGATTTTTGGAGTATTTCTATTTTGATAGTATAAGTGATTTGTCGTTTGAATGCTTATCAAAATTTGTTATAGCTCCTCATAATCAATGCTGCATGAGCTATATTTTTTTTAATATTTTTACCAAACAGGGGCAGCTTGGTCATTTCTCATGAAACAGCTGTCCCACAACTATTCTCAGAAAGTTGCAACCAAACAAACAACCAGCTTCCCCACAGCAGCTTTCTGGGCAATACAGTTGCAAACACAAAGCTAAGAAGCTGCAGTTGCGCCAAATAGACCCTTAGTTTGCATTTTTTACTTAAATTATTTTGCAGCGAGAAATTATAGATCCTCCAAAAAATTAATAATATTAATATTTAATATTTGTATATATCTAACAACTTCAATTTTATCATGAAAATATTTATAAGCATACAATACTATTTTCAATATCTAAATTTATTCACACATTAAAAAAGATTCAACCATTAACTAAACATCCAATAAATTCAATTATTCATTTTTGTAATTTCATCCGAATTATTTTAAAATAATTCGAATAACACTCTTAATTATATTTATAATTAATTATGCTAATTTTTATAATCAAGCTAATATAGGCAACCTAGGCTTAATAATAGGTGTTGCTAGTCGGCTGAATTTTTCTGGCTTCGGGTCTATAGGATTGGTTCGACATGCTAGGCTTTCCAATCGACTAATTTTGTCTAGCTGTCGGCCCTCAATCCCTAGATGACGAGCTCCTGCTGTCGGAGTGACACTATACTATCGAGCATATGATGAATCACTGTAATCTGATAGATTGCTCGTTTCTCGATGAGGAGAGCCTGAGGGACGTCTATGAGACTCTTTGATGCATTCTTAATTATTTCTCTTATAAGAAGCTTCGCGGGTGTCCGTGAGATGGTTGGTGGTATTTGAGAAACAGGATCCTCCTAAAATCAGATTTACCGGAAGGTATGCTACTGTATTGGATCGACTTTCTTGTACTAACTGGATCATATACCTATTTGCCTCATTTCAGCCCGAATGATTCAGATTCATATCATTTAATCGTCTTTGTGACTCGGTCAGCTTTGGCCTTGTCGACTGTCTAGGAGGGTTGCACTCAGTCAGATAAGTGAGCTTCATGCTCTTCTGATAATAGACCCTTCTCCATCGTACTCTCCTCCTCTAGACCCTTGGATCTCATCAGGATCAACGCTGACACATTTTCGATATACAAAAATAAAATTTCAAGACTATGATATATTCGTGTACTTAACAAAACGAGAACAGGAAGAAGAGCACCACCTGATAGAAAACTTCTAAATACCATATATAGTCACACCATACATTAGCAACAAAGCTCACATATCCATAATTACAGTTTAAACAATTTTTTCTTCTTCAAACATCCATAGAACACAAATCAAAATCAGAGAAAAAAACAAAGATATAACATATGAGAAAAATCCTGAGAATACACTGACAATACAAATTCTACAACTTTAGATTTGGTTTGAAATTAATACAATAAAATAGTAAATTGATTATTCATATATGATACACATTTCAAAGCATATTCAGGAACTTTAAAACCAAAATTTTCTCCATTATGCTGCATTTACTTAACACACTTACCACACAATTCTTAAATAATCATTATTACTAACTTTTAAAAAGTGAAATACACTTTTCATTCATATATATATGTATATATATATATAACATCAACATATTACAGATGTAAATATCAAAATTTAGGTCTTAGATACATAAATAAACATAGTAATTGTGTGGTAAATATGTAAATTTCCCTAAAATATATGCAGGAAGCCTATATATGTACATGTAAGGAAGAGAACTCTAACCAGAAGCAGTTGGCCTTTCAGGCTGAGTTATAATCCGAAGCTGCCGATACATCTCAGTACAGGAAAGTGAGAACTCAGACAATACCTCAAAAAGCTCCGGCAGCTTATTCTTAAGAGTTCCAGCAGATTTCTCCCTCACCTGCTTACAGGTTTTCTGATAAGTCTCCTCCTCACTCTTAAGCCTTATCTCCAAAGTTTCCACAGCAAATCTCCTTACTTCCACCATGTCCTTCTGGTTCACGTCGTCGCTGTCTTTATTCTCAGTCCTCTTTTCAACGTACTTACGATGCCAGTCCTCGAAATTTCGTTTCTTACGAAAGAATTCCTTACGGGTTTCCTCGCATCTTTCCTTGAGCTTCAATTCATCTTCCTGGAGAATAATGATTGTCTTGATGACTTCAGAGAAGCTGTTTATGGCGCCTCTGGCAAATCCATCTGGAAGCTTTTCGAGCTGATCATGCCAAGCATGAATGAGATCTTTGATTGGAGGTTCAATTTGTGGCGGGGATGATGATGAGTTCTCTTTCAAACTGCTTTTGATTGGAATTAAGTTAAAATCCAACCAACTTTTTAGTGATTTTATGTACTGTTTCTGGTGAGTCGTGAGATTTTGGAACTGGGAATGCCATTCTCGAACAATCTGAAAGAGTTGGATGGTTGTTTCGTGGTGTTGTTGGCTTGTCTCTCGAGGAGCGTGTGAAATTTCTAAGTCTCGGAGGGCGGCGACGAGCTTCTGTTGGTTGCTGTGATGGAGATGCATGGCTTCCCACATTCTCGACATCCTGAGCAAGAGGAAGAAGAATCGAAATAATGGCAGATATGGATGGAAATAAGAATGGATCTATTTTCATTCAGTTATTTCTGTTGCCTAAAAGTTATCATGAGATGATAAATTCTTAATAGGAATACATGCATACCACACAATTCTTATGTATTACATATCTAGCATGCAAAGTTAAACATTTGTAAAACTCGGTGTCATAAATTTATGCATGAAAAAGTATAATTCACTCTTAAAATATAGTGATGGTGATATTTGTGATGACAAGTAAAGAGAACGCGTCCTCAACCTTTATGGCAGTGAGATTCTCTCAAACCCCTTCATTTTCTTTCTTAGCCGGCCCCAAGAGTAGTTTTTACTTTGGTCGCCCACACGAGGTAGATTTGACTGGCCAAACGGTATCGTCCAACGGAATTGATTGTCTGTCACTGGAAGATGTGATTGGCCAACCTGTACGGCCCGGATACGCCTTTGGATTTGCCAACTTTGTGGTGTCATAGTAGGTTTTTTGTCACCTACGCTAGGCAAGTCGACACGGCCATATGTCTATTGATTGACTAATTGTTTCCTAGAGGAAGCCCTAGGTTAGGAATCACATTTGAGGTCAATCCTAATTTTTTTTTAATCTTTTGTTCATTGATTCTTTTATTTGCCGAGGCTCGCGTGGTGGATTCCTATGGGTCCTCTGACCATCATAAAACATCGAGGGATGAGAATAGGCCTCTCCATCTTCGGGCAGACCCTGCGGATGCGCCGTGTCGAGCGAAAATCCCCTCCCCCGGGCCGGGAACGACCCGAAGAGTCTAAAATTCAATTTTTTACCCGAGTGCCCGTAAGACGCTTTTAATCAACGTAGCACTACAGAGAGCACGTATCACTCAAATATGACTCCATAGATCAAAATGAACATTCCGGAGGTGTCAATTTGGGGATTTTGATGCCAATGGGCATCCTGGATACCCTCGCAGGTAGACCGGTCTAAATCCCCGAATTTTCCCAAAACATGTGTGGGAGAGTTGATGACTCCCCTTGGCCACAAAAACTCCGAATAGGTGGGATATAGCCTCTAAGGCACCATAATGGACATCAAGCACATCCTATGTCAGAATTTACATCGCCCCACAATAAATTCTCCCTGATAGGGTTGAATCGGTACTGATCTTGATTCTGTGCTCGAGGCACATACCAGGAGGTCCTATCAGATGTATAAAACTACAAGAAACTAGAGACAGCCACATATTATTCCCGCAGACATCCCGAGCATACAACAACAACAACAAAGCCTTAATCCCACTAAGTGGGGTCGACTACATGAATCCTTTTTATCCATTGCGTCCTATTTAGTATCATATTTTCATTTAATTTTAATAAATAAAGATTATTTTTTATAGAATATGCCCAAGTCTTCCTAGGTCTACCTCTTTCTTTCTTAACTTAAGTCGAATCTAAAATATCTACTCTCCTAATTGAATCATTAGATGGTCGCCGTTTAACGTGATCAAACCATCTAAGGCGACTCTCTCTAATTTTGTCCGTCACTGAAGCTACACCAACCCTATCACGGATATATTCATTTCGCATTTTGTCTCTAAGAGTAAAGCCACTCATCCACCTAATCATTCTCATCTCGGCAGCACTTAACTTAATATTATGTTTCTCTATTAAAGGCCAACATTCAGCATCATAGAGCATTGCAGGTCTCACCAACATCTTATAAAATTTTCCTTTCAATCTAAGCGGAAATTTTCTATCACATAATAGGCCCGAAGCATTCCTCCAGTTCAACCAACCAACTTGAATGCTACTATTAGCATCCCCATATATCCCCATCGCTTTGAACAATAGACACGAGATATCTAAATCGTTCACACCTTCTAATATTCTGTCACTAGAGCTAATAGTACTAAAATTACATTCCATGTATTCAGTTTTAGCTCTACTCAAACGAAGGCCTTTAAACTCCAATGTAGAACTCCATAATTCAAGTTTTAACATCCCCATATATCCTCATCGCTTTGAACAATAGACACGAGATATCTAAATCGTTCACACCTTTTAATATTCTGTCACTAGAGCTAATATTACTAAAATTACATTCCATGTATTTAGTTTTAGCTCTACTCAAACGAAGGCCTTTAGACTCCAATGTAGAACTCCATAACTCAAGTTTTTCCTAGACTTTTTCTCCCGTCTTATCCACGAGAAGGACATCATCAGCAAAAAACATACACCAAGGTACATCCTCTTGTAAATGTCCAGTAAGACCGTCCATAACTAAAGCAAAAAGATACCAGCTTAAAGCTGATCCCTGATGTAAACCAACAGAAATAGAAAAATATTTGGTCAATCCTCCTTCAGCTCGAACGCAAGTAACAACTCTAGTATACATATCTTTAATGACTTGAATATAAGTCATATCAACACCTTTCTTCTCAAGGACTCTCCAAAGGATATCTCTTGGAACTTTATAGTAAGTTTTTTCTAAATCAATAAAAATCAAATTAGATCATCCTTATTATATATGTACATCTCCATCAAACTTGTCAAAAAATGTATAACTTCCATAGTAGACCTACCCGACATAAATCCAAATTTATTATGAGAAATCTTGGCAATACGTCTTAACCTAATGCGAGATCAAAAATTGACGTAAACAAAGGACCCCCAACAAGTATGCTGCGCCGTTAGAGCACAGTGAACTTGTTGGAAGCAGTCCAATTTTTTATCAATCCAATGTTAAATATGCAAGCGACATAACCCGAGCGACTAAAAAGAGCTAAGCATCCTAAGAAGGAAAACTCCCGGAGTTGTCTCCAATCCTAGGGGGTGAGAAGGAATGCACACGAAACTTACACCCGACTCCAAGAAGGCGGGTCCAGACGCCTCGAAGCATGACCCGAAAAAGGTGGTCCACAGACCGCAGAGGCATGACCTGAAAGATGGGACCAGAGGTCGTAGAGACATGACTCGCAGGGTGGACGAAGCGTGAAAATTCAAATACCTACAACAATAAGGAGAAATACCAAGGACTTATATTCTTTCTTAAAGAATACACAAGGTAAGAAGGCTGGATTATCTCGTGCAATCTGACTCATCTAATATGTCTCCTCATAAGAAACACACCAAGCATCAGTTGTGGTTCCCGTCGAGCGAAACACCCATAATTCAGCCAAAAGGCTAAAAAGCTTTGTGGACTCTGACTAGAACCGTAACTAGTTCAGTGAATCAACAGTATAACTAATGGGGAATGCCTGGTCATCTCTTGTGACTCAGGTCATCTATCTACAGGTCGAGGACCAACGCCGAAGGGCTCACATCCAACTTGAATACTGTAAGTAGCGCTCGTATCAGGGGGGGAATGCTAAGGTTCTCACCAATCCTGAGATCCGACCGATGTATAAAACCTTAAATACCTGCTACATTAAGGTGAAGTGCCAGAGAGGCTTGTTTCCGACCTTATGAGGTGTCGCAAGGTAAGAAGTTTAGATTATCTTCTGTAATTCAAGTCATTTGTTATGGTTCCCGTAAGAAACCCACAAGAGTTAACTATGATTTTCGTTGAGTTAAACACCCATCACAACAACCAAGCAGTCGTAGAGACCAAAGCGTCCTAATTGAAGTAGCAACTAACTAATAGCTTTAACGATGCAGTTAATCGAGAAGGCCTGATCATCTCGTATAATCCAGGTCATCTATCACAATCACGTAAAGGAACCGACTAGAGTATCATATGGTCCGAGAGGCACTGAAATAGGTGGTTGTAATGTCAAGGATGTCAAATGACGAGATGTTCTCATAACAAAGACGACCAAAAGGACATACGGCTCGAGAAACATCGTATGTTAGGCAAACAAAACAATCTAGCAATCTGAAACACATTGACAAGAAGTAAGCTAGGCACTTCCTACCATAGAGCATCACGGTATTGTCGAGTATGAAGATATCACGACTAGACACGGATCAGTTAGATAGCTAAGGTGGTCTAACCAATGCGGCATGTCTTTAGACAAGGTGATGAGAATCAACCAAGTCGAAAATGTGGGAAAGGTCAAATAACTCAGGTAACACACCATAGGGGGTGCATCTACGTGCATTGTAGAGATGAGTCTCGTTGGAGATTTCACATGATCCACGCTGGGGATCCCTTACGGACTAATGGAGTAGCCCTTTGCAAGGAATGATGACAATCTAACCTATGTGAGGTACTTATGTCAACTTCCTAATAAGAGGGCTCCTGTTGACCTCGTTTTTGTCGAGGTTTAGTTTTTTTTCTCCTAGCTTTAGGATTATAGCCTCAAGAGCTTCCCCAACGATCCTAGATTCCTAGTGATGGGACCCACCTCGTTTTTAGAGAGTCTGAAGCCACTTCGTTACTCTTTGAAATCCTGCCCGAGATTTTGTACCGCTAGTCTGTAGCAGGTCGAAGTTGACGTCATTAATTCAAATTGAGACCCTGTAAGATCCCTGGACATTAGAACAGCCTCGTGCACGTCTTACACACCTGGACGCACAAATTCTCAGTTCGCGGCCTCAACGCCTTCAATTTATCTGCAGTAGACTGGAGCTAGAGTCAGAACGCCGGGTCGATCGACATCAAAGTCAGAATTTCAGAAAGAGCCAGATTTGACGCACTTTTGACGAGACCGTCGATGAGGTTATCCGAACGACCCCGGATGACGAAACGGACTGCGCAGATGCGTCTGCAACGTCGATTTTGCCTAAAATTGATGTTTGTTTTGCGACGATAGCTCATCGGCAGAAAAATGTCGATATATATATAATAATAATCATTATAATAATATTTTTAATATTATTATATATATTATATTTTCTTTAAATCCTAAGCCTTATTCATTCTCCCCGTTGGATCGGCCTCTCCCGTGCACGAGCAGGTCGCTCGACCGAGCTCTCCCTCTTTCTCTCTCATCTTCTTCGCGGCAACAGGCACCCCATCTCCTGCAGCTTCTTCCTCGAGCCGCACACGCACGCTCCCATCCATATCCTGTCGCCTGCCGTTGCTCCCATTCTCTGCCGCGAGCCTTATCACCTGCGCCTCTTCCCTTCGATCCCGCGAGCTTCCTCGAGTGGCGCATGGACAAAAGCCTCCCTGCAGGTTCTCTCCCCATCTCTTTTCTCTCTTGCCTATAAGAAGTCTTAGTTTTGAGAAGTTAGGGCTGGCCGAATTTTCTTAGGAGAGGGGAGGTGCTGCTGGTTTGAGGCTTGGATTTCCTGATCCTCTTGTGTGTTCTACATTAGCCGGTGACCTTTTTTCTCTCCTCTGTTCTTCTCGGTTTGGCCTAGGGTGGCTGTGGCTTGTGGCTTTGGCTTGTTCCTCCCTGTTTAGCCTTTCGGCTGGGCTCTTATATGTCGTGGAGTAGCTTGTATACTTGCTTAAATGATTATTTCTTCCCCTCTTTTCTTTCTAATGGCATGCTAGCTTGCTGACTTTATTTGGGAAAGTTCATTACTTAAGCATGTTAAAGATATAAATATGAGCATGTTCTAAGATTGGATTTGATTACTTGCTTAAAATGGTGAAAGAATGACACGTTATTAACTCCTCTCTTTTCTTTTTGTTCAAGGCAAATTGGAAATATCAGAATATGGCTTTGAGATAATTTTAGCTCCTCTCTTGCAAGTGTAATGAGATGTGTAGCATAAGGCTCTTCACTCACTCTTGTTTGTTATGAATTATAGGGGAGCCCTTTTGTTTCTTTTATGTGCATGTGGAGGCTCGGTTTTGGGCCCCTTGTAGCTTGGCCTTTATAAAAGCATGTTATGAATTTTTTTTTTTTAGGATTGGAAGGCCTTGTAGCTTGTTTTGATAGTTTGGTTTTAACTCTTTATAAAATGTTCTTCTCTTTACCTATTTGTTGGAAGATTGCTTCATATTTGAAATGGTCAAGTTGGAGGAGGGCCTAAATGTGCTCTTGTTTAAAAATATATATATAAGATGGCTCTATGTTGTGGCATTTAAGAAACTCCCGGATTTTTTTTTCTTTAGCCTTTGAAAGGCTTGGTTTTCACTTTAGGGAAGTTAGGGTGTTGGTTTTGTAGAGACTTGGCCTTTGGTTTCATGTTGGGGCTATGTTTCAAATGTATAAAATTTCATACATTAAGCTTTAAATAGTTTGTTTTGGCTTGGAGCTGGACTTTGTTTCAGTCCTTGTTGGACTCGATTTTGGCCTTGTGCTTAGCTCGGTTTTAGCCTTGTAATGGCTCGGGTTTAGGCCCTATAATGGCCCGGTTTCAGTCCTTGCTGGACTCGATTTTGTCGCTATGCGGGGCTTGGTTTCAGTCCTTGCTAGACTCGATTTTGGCCTTGTGCTTAGCTCGATTTTAGCCTTGTAATGGCTCGGTTTTAGCCCTGCTATGTTTTCTTTCTTTAGCTTGGTGCTGGGCTTGATTTTAGTCTTATTGTGGCTCGGGTTTGGGCCTGCACTGGCTCGATTTTACTCTTGTGATGGTTCCCTGCTTTGGCCTTGTGTTGGGCCTGTTTTAGTTTCATACTGGCTCGGTTCTTGCCTGATGATGGCTCGGGTTTGGGCTTTGTGTTTGCTCGGTTTCAGCCCTATGGTAATTCAATCCTATGGCTTTGTGTTGGGCTGCAGTTATGGCTATGTGATGAATACTTTTATATACCTTGTGATGGTTTGGATTCCCTTTGGCTTGCTTATGGGGAGAGGTGATTGAGAATTATCTTTTGATGAACCTTTCCTATATGTCACATGAAAGGATTGGGGCTAAGTTGGGATTTGTGAACTTGTCCATTCACTTTCGTATGTGTTAAAAGCTTTATGTTGGGATGTTTCTCCTGTCTTTCTGCTCTGACCGTGAGCTTCTTTGGCCTTGTCTTGTCTTGGCCGTGAGCTTCTACTTGGATTTTATTAGAGGATTTTACACTTATGTGATATGTTGAGTTATAAATCAAGTTGGAAGTTGAAAAATTGCAATATTTGGGGTTTGGAAATACTAGTGGGGGTCTTTCTTGGATTACTTCTCTTTAGTTTAATTTTTGAGGTTTGGAAACTTTTCAAGCCTTATCTAAGGGTGTTTTAGACTAACCCTCCTACCGTTTGGGCCCCTCTTTTTTAAAATTGGATTTGGAGGTGGGTTAGTCTCCTTTTCTTCCCTTTCGCTCTTTCGGTTTGTTTTCTTTCGCTTTTCTTGGTTTTGATTTTTCTCGTTTTGTTTTGGGGCATAGGGTGCTGATGATAAAGGCACACCGGTGGTAGAGTGGGATGATATCTCATCCTACGACACCGAGACCCACTTCAGGGACCCGGTGAACCGTAAAATGACGATATCATTCACCGCTGCAAGGCAAGCGGGACACCCATACCTTCTTAGGTTGTTAGTGATCCTACACCCGACGAAGTGATCGACTCGTGGACAACCGTAATTTTCAAAAACTGATAAGAACGGATTGGATAATAACATATATAATATTTACAACAAACATATATTTTCACTACAATCAAAACATCGATATAAACTCTCTTTTGTAGGTCTGAAATCCACGTGCATGCTAAAAATATAAATTTTAAAAATATATTATAATTTGGTTGTCGACTTATTGATTATCAGTATCGGGTTAAGGAACACCCTCCTGAGTTAGGTTTAGTAGAACACCCTTCTAGTTGAGTGTCAGGCTCTATACATTCGGGTGACTGAGTAGCCTTCGACGACCCTCGAGAATAACTACACGGCTTCGAGCCTCAGCCCGACTCGAGTCGTTGCGGTTTTCTTCGAATTTTTTGTATGATTTTGGTGAAGCACTCATGGTCCTTTTTCCAGGACATTCCCGAGGTTTTGATGATTTTATTTAAATTGTTATTTATTTTTCCGAGTTTTTCTACTGTGAGTCATTCACCGTTCTTCCTGAGTTTTCTGGGCAACATTTTTTTTTTTGTTTGGCTTTCATTTGTGTGATGCATTCCAATCTGCTATATTTAATAAAATAACAAATCTCCCAGACAAACAAGTTTGTTTATATTTACAGCATGTTACCCTTTGTACTTGCTACTGTTCTTTTTAGCACGTTGTACCATACTCTTTACTGCATGCTTTATTGTTTTCCTGTGCTATATACGCTGCTATACTTTGTACAACCTTTAAACATGCTTGCATAGGATTTAGGAGAACCACAACCATAGAAGCACACTTGATTCGACATCATAACTCGCCACCTTAAAACTCGAACTCGTCACGTAAGGAGCTTGGAAGCTAACGCGTGCAAGCAACACGGACATCTTCAACAGCAAAACATATATTCACCAACTAAACTATTCCTTAGTGATTAAACAACCACCCATAAGATTTTGAGGTTGTTTGCTACAGTGCGACGTAAATCCTCAACTTTTCTTTGGGCATTTGTATAGCTCTGCTGAACAATATAAGCCCCAACTCATTTTCGGATTCCGAGGTTGTCGTTCGTTACGACCTAAATCCTGACATCTTCTAGGCTATTCGTGTGACTGTCTCACACAACTGTAAGCCCTAATTTATTAAAATTGGCAGGATGAAACATTTAAATAATGTCTCCCCTAAATCGAAGTCAAACCATAGGATAGCTTGGGAAGTCACCGAGGTTCGCCTCCGGATCTCCGACACCCCCTAGTTCTTCCTTCTTTGGATTCCACAATAAATGTTCCAAATTTGAGTCAATCCCCTTTCACACCTCTTTGTCCGATTTCGTTGAAAAGTCCTATCCTTTTGACCTTCTTGAAGATAATATTTTCTAATTTTTATTGAGAGTTTTCTTAAGTGATTTCGGTCATTTAAGATGTAATTAACTATAGAGCTCACTTTTATAGGAAACATTTCCGAACCCAATTTAAAATAAACCTTATTTAATCAATCGTATTAAATAGTGAAGCTTGTCGACGAATAAAATGGTTTCGCGAGACTAAACGGACGTCATATATTTTTTAGTTTATTTGATCGAGCTTTCACCTCAAGTCTTCGTGTTTATCTTCTAGGATAAATACATATGCTTGAGTGTAGATGTTATTTCATTTAAACTATAAAAAATATGGGGTCGATTGATTTCATATTTTTCTAAAAATTATATATATATATATATATATATATATATATATATATATATATATATATATATATATAGTATGTATGTATGTAAATTAAAATGTCCTTCTGAAGCGGGCGACGGGATTTCGATTCCGATGACCGACAGCTTCCTATAGGCAGCTCCACACCCAAAATAACGCCGACAGCTCCACAGGTATTTTTTGCCCCCACGGATATGATGTCCAGCCTAGACATGGATCAACTAGGCAAGCTAAGGCCTGATTTGGTACGACACACCTTTCGACATGGTGAACATAGTCAATGGAATCAAACAAAATACCGAAAAGGTATCTAAAGGGTGGGATGCATGACATAATCCAACCTCAGGGTGCTTTCGTGTAAGCTCAAGCTTAGCAACCCCGTTGATGGGTTTCCTTAGGAGCGAACAAAAATAGTTCTTGTCTAGGAGGGATGTCGTGATTTGATCAAGTATCGAGAGTCCTGATTAGGCATGGAGTTATATGAGTAAGTCTTCTAACTAATATGACATGCCTACTGGCAAGGCAATGGATTATCCAAGCCTGTCGTATTGTTGAAATAAATCGGGTGGACTGAGTAGTCCAACCCATGTGGGATACCTTTTGTTAGGTGTCTATCAAGCAAGACTGTCACTAGGAATTCCTCTCTATCAGAGACGGTATCATGGAGTAATTAGACCCAAGGGTTGGATGAACACACTGGTTAATCGCTAAAGTGCTTTTGTCAGTTTTGGCGAAGCGACCCTCATCGAGGATTCGTCAAAACTAATAGAATAGATTTTGTTTGAGGGAGATTGAGGCAGCCCAACCTATAGAAGGGGCCTTTGCCAAACACCCAAAAAGGTGAGCCAACTGGGGATTTACTGTGAGTAGGTGCTCAGCTTAAGCAAGGATCAGCTCGACAAGCAAAAGGCCGTGATTGATGTAACACGCCTTCTCCCAAGACGTCGATAAGAATCATTCACGTCGTGGTGTAAAGGCGGGGTTAGACTACAATGATGGCCTACCTGAAAGTGTTTAGCTTTTAAACTAAACCATATCCGTAGAAGGATATCGACCGCACTCGTTCATAATGAGCAGGGCAAGCACATATTCCTCATTCATAGAAGATGAATGGGACATGCATATCAACCACGCTCAAGACAAGCGGGTGTAGTAATTATCGGGCTCTGCATAGAGTGGATCGACGGAAGACAGGGCAAGAGGAGCAAGGCTGCTCTTATATTAATTGGTCGGCGCACCAGGTATAAGTTGCCCGTAGAACTTCCACTTTGCCTGAAATTCAAGCTGACAATCAAATTAAGAAAAGAATAAAGCTTCTCCTACTTGAAATTTGTTGTGAGCTATGAGTGATCTTTTGACAAATGCGAGGTAGTCACCATAAACAACTCACATAACGAAGAGATCAGAAAATGCATTTCCTTTATTACTCGAGAAATTGGATTACAAAGTAAGCTTTAGACATCAATATCTTAATAAAGTACATTAAGTACATGAAAAGTAAAAAGAAACTAAGCATAATATATCTTCAAATATCACACATTGATAGGGGGCATTGGATGAAATATGTCTGCATCAATCAGCAAGTAGACACCTCCTTCGTAGACTTTGTCAATCACAAATGGTTCCTCCCTAAGTGGGCTTGAACTTGTCGTGCCTTCGACGGTGAGTCACAATTGAGCGGCATAGAACCAACACCAAGTCTCCAACCAAGAAGATCCTCGGCCTCACCAAGAAGATCCTCAGGAGATTCGGGCGCAGTATAGCTCGAGATTTTGCTAGGCTTGTAACCTAAGCTCCTCGAGACTATCGAGCTCCTCCAACCTGAGTCGGATGTTGTCATCACTAGTGATGTTGTTGTTTAGAGAAATCCTCAACAAAGGGAGTTCTACTTCCAAAGGATGGACTGCTTAGGAACCAAACGTCATAGTGTAAGGGGTAGAGTCAGCAAGAGTACGATATGTCGTATGATACGCCCACAAAGCCTCAACGAGCTTTTCATGTCATTTGTTCATATTAGAGTGAATGATATTCTTCATGAGGTTTATTAAGTTCTTTCTGAAAGTCTTAGCTAGACTGTTAGCTCTAGGATAGTATATCATGGACTATCGTCAATCAATCTGATGAAGATGAGCAAACCGATTGACTTGGTGTTCTTGAAAGCTTACCAATTATCAGAAATGATACGACGGGGCAATTCAAATCAGTACACGATATTGTTCCTCAGAAAGTGCAGCACATTTTCGGCTTTGACCTCCCTCAAAGGGATAGCTTCCGCCCATTTAGAAAAGTAGTTAGTGGTCGCAAGTGTAAAACGATGACCTTTAGAGGACGGAGGGTCGATAGGCTCTATAATATCTGTTCTCCAGGCCTCAACGGATCAAGACGCTACTCTCGAATGCAGTGCATTTGGAGGTCGGTGAAGTACTTGACTAAAGACCTGGCAATAATTTCACTATTTGGCATTATCTATGCAATCAAAAGTCATTGAAAGTCAGTAATATCCAAGCCTCTTGATCTTTGCTTTCATCTGAAGACCCGACTAATGAGACCCACATAGAACGTCATGAACCTTAGTCAAGATCTTCTGAATCTCATAATTCTCGACACATCGCAATCACATTTGGTCAAACGAGCATCGATAAAGGGTACCATTCAAGATGGTATATTACAACACTCTCTTCTAAATCTAAGTGGCAAGAGAGCAGTCGTCGGAGAGTATTACCCTTGTCAAGTACGAGATGATGGCTTGACACCAATCATCAAGTGACTCATTAGAAGCGGAGAGGACTGTGCCTTCACTATCTGAAGGGGTAGCATCAGAAGGCTCAAGGCACACCGACGACAGGACCCTTCGATCTGAGATCACCACTGCCTCAGCTCCATAGTAGGACTGGATAGTTCCTTGGCTAGCCTAGCGAGAGCGTCAGCTTTATCGTTCAAGGAACGAGATACCTTGACAAATGTAACATCGGGGATGTACTCCAACAACACCATCACTTTCTTGTGGAATGATAAGAGATCTGGTTTGAGAAATTTGTAGGTTCCCAACACCTGGCTAATGATGAACTGTGAGTCCCCATAGACGTTGATCATTTTGATATTCATTTGGATGAGTAATTCCAATCCAAGGATCAAGGCTTCGTATTCCGCCTCGTTGCTCGTACATGGCTCCGTCAAGCTATATGAATAGCAAAAAATATCACGCTCGGGGGAAATGAAAATGAGGTCGATGTCGGCCTTCACTCTCGGGAGAGATCCATATAGGTCTTCTTTCAAGACGTTCTATCGAAGTACAACTCCCACTCAGGGGAATCGTCGACTAACAAATTCTCATCGGGAAAGTCTTCGTTTAGCGGTGAGTCAGTCGGGACTGGATGAGCTGCTGATATGTCAAACTGCGATAGGAGCATGGCCCATCACGCTAATCGTCTAGCTAGAGTGGGACGAGTCATCAGATACTGCAAGGGGTTTACCCTTGAAATCAAATCAATGTGGTGTGAGAGCATGTAGTGTCTTGGCTTCTAAACTAAAAATATTAACGCTAAATAGTGTTTCTCAAATGGCGAATATTTGACCTTAGCTAGGATGACATGCCGACAAAGGTAGTAAAAAGCGTTCTCTTTCTCATCCTTGTTAACATGGACTAACAAAGCTCCTACCAACTCGTCAAGAGCGGTAATGTAGAGTATAAGAGGCTTCGCAGGGATGGGAGCAGCCAAAACCGGTGGATTGAGCAGGGCAACGCTTGATATCATCAAAAGCATCATGGCAAGCTTTATCCCAGTGGAAATAGGCATCCTTCTTGACCAAAGTTAAGAAAGGACGACAGCGTCCGGAGAGGTTTGAAATAAACCTCCTAATGAATGTCAGCTTCCCTTGAAGGGAATGCAACTACGTTCTTTTAGGAAGCTTCATCACTGTGATGGATTTGATCTTAGTAGGGTCAATCTCAATACCCCTGTGTCGACTATGAAGCCCAAAACTTCCCGAAAGAAATGCCGAAGGCACGCTTCAACGGGTTCATTTTTAGATCGTATTTTTTAAGGAGTTTAAAGACGGTCTTTAGATTTGCAAGATGATCCTCTTCAAAATGACTTTTGACAACTACATCGATATAACATTCGACCTTTTGATGTAGCAAGTCATCAAAGTTATGAGTCATGAAACGCTTATAGGTTGCCCCGACGTTTTTCAGGCTTAAGGGCATAACCTTGTAGCAGAAGATGCCTATAAGCGTATGGAAGCCGTTTGTTCTTCCTCTTCAAGGGCCCTCCGAATCCAGTTGCATCCAGTCAAGTCATCCATAAAGGAGAACACCGCATGTGTAGAGTCAACAACTACCATCAACTTTGGTATAGGTAGAGGAAAGTCATCATTCGGGCAAGCCTTATCCAGGTTCCAAAAATCAATGCAAACTCGTATTTGTTTGTTCTTCTTACGAACAGGAATAATGTTCGCGAGCCATGAAAGGTTGGAGTCCTACCTCCCTAATGAAGCCAGCCTCGATAAGCTTTTTGCTCTCTTCGATAACTATGAGCTCTATCTCAGCTCGCATTCTCCGAGGGGATTGTTTCACCGGAGTGATACTCAAATCAATGGCAAGGTGGTGAACGACCACCTTCGGAGCTAAATCGGGCATTTCGGAATAGCTGCAGGCGAGACGGTCCCTAAACTTCTTGAGGATTCTATCACTTTAACGACCATAGAATCAGATAACGGTTTGCTTATGTAGGTAGAAAGAGGATCGTCAACTGTGCCCAAGTTAATTTCAATCAACTCGACAACGGTTGAAGAGACGCGTTCCTCCAATTTGGGAGGGTCATCCTTAACTTCGACCTCCTCATTATGAGAGTTGACATATTCTAAATCAAATCTGTCTTCTGGGGGTCTATTCTGTCACATAGCCTTGCATAGTTTGTCTCGGTAAACAGACCACCATTTGGGCAACAACCTGTTATCCAACAATTTACAAACGAGAGGCTAACAATAATAAGAAAGTGGGATGTCCTCTACTTGTTCATTATCGTCATTTAAATAGATTACATCATTGGTATGAGTTACATGAGAAGCTATTTTGTAAAACAAAATGTCCTTCTTCTTAAACCTGGGTCTAGGAGGTACAGAAATGCCTTGAGATCCTCAATTGTAGAAGCATGTGCAGCTGTCAAATCCCTGCGATGGCCTCGTGGTACTAGTCAGTAGTCAGCACTTTATCGCCAAATTCAATTTGGACAGACGAGGGATCATGATCATTGATGCAAGCCCTCGGGTTTGTTTACCTCAAGGGCCTCTGCTGCCTCAAAATCGACACATATATTGACCTTATAGGTCGGTAGAGTCGGAAGTCTTCTGGTCAAGTCTTTCTTTCGCTTTGCTATCTCTTCACCCTTAGTTGAGCGAGAGCTAGGAAAGGAACGGGCTCGTGGGCCCACAGTGCTAGAAGAGGGTAAAGATGTCTTATGAGAAACATCGTACTCAGCATCATCATATATATCCACTTCATTCACCGAAAAAGGTTGAACATCACCCGGAATGGAACACCCTTCGCTTCCATGCATATATATACACTGGTGGAGGGTCGAAGATACTATCCCGTATTCGTGGATCCAGAGTCATCCGAGCAAGGCTCTAAAGAATGTGTTCCCGTCAATGACATGGAACTTGGCTTCAATCTTGAACTCTCTGAATTATCTTTTGTCCTTTCGCATTGAAGCTATTTAGCAAGATCCTATCGGAGCATAACTGTTGCCTGCTCAAGCAAAGCAACTCAAGGGTGTACACGCTAATAATGTTAATGGATGTGCTAGGATCAACCAAAATACGGTTCAATAGTGTATCGTATATCCAGTTGTCATATACAAGGGATGATTGTGGTCGGTAGTACCCAATAACAAGTCGTCCTCAGACAAAGTGACGACAGCTAAGTTTTGCAGTGTGACCGCCTCCTTCATCCTCTCCTTAGTGTAGTAGGCGTGGACGACTTCGGGCTCTAAGAGAGCTTTCAACAAGGACTCTCTCAACTCCGAGGATAGGAGAGCATTGTAGATGCTCAACGATGCTCGTAGGATTTTTAGTCCCTTTGCTATGGGCAGGGACCTCATGAGGATCTCCAACACTTGGGTGATGATCTCCTTCCCTTTATTATTTGAAGTAGGCTTTGACACCCACAAGAAAAAGATTTTGTCACTTCGTAAGCGAACTTCCTGAATATCCTCATTAGGGGACCCGATGGGATTGCCACTAGACATCAGTAGTAGAAGCTACAGTGGGAGTGGCTGGAATGGTTGCAACAACTCTGGTTGATCCTCTTCTAAGAGGTTTCTCCAGGTACTGCTCCAAAATCTCTATCTCTCCGGCTTTGTAGCAAAGCTTCAAGCCAATTCTTGAACACACAGCAGTCTTCTAAAACATGGCCTAAGTGTTTGTGGTAGTGGTAGCAGTCAGGCTCGCCAGTCTTCTCAACTTCGTCAGGCTTCTTTGGTTGGGGAAGCTGCATGCCCTGTTTGATGAGATTTTGAAAATCTTTCTGAGGCATCCCTTCTTAAAAGAATATGCCTTAGAATTCTTTTGCTCAGAAGATTGGGTCTTCCACTTCTGGAAAGACGGACGAACAAGATAGGCTTCTTCAGCTTGTTATCAGTTGTCGTCAAAGCTAAGCTCTCTCTCGTCCCTCTCAAAAAACCTGCTGTAGCAGATCTTTTTCCTTTGGCTTTATCGTCACCTTAAGGACTAAAGTACCTGTGATATCTTGCAAGTTGACCATCTTTTCTAACAATTCTTCAAAAGTTTTGATAGGAGTAATTTTCAACAAGACAAAAATGGGGCCTTTTATTTTGCTCATGATGAGTGTCATGGCATGCTGCTCCTGAAGGAGAAGCTCACACTTCATACTCAAGTTTCCTCAACGAATAACGAAATTAATCAAGTGCTCATTGGGCTTTTGTTGGGCCAACATTAGAACACTCATGGTGACCCGCAGCTGAGCGCCGGTAAAGTGTTTCAAGAACACGTCCTTTAGTTCAGCGAAAGTTCTGAAGGTGTTGTTTGGTAAATTGGCGCACCACTCAAAAGCAAATTCAGCCAAACTACTGACAAAGAGATGAAGGAGAAAAGCGTCGTTATTGTCGACATTGAAACACAACGCTCGGAATTTGGCAATGTACTGTCGGAAGTTTCTGACCCCATCAAACTGTTTGAATTGCGGAGGGACAAACCCTGGAGGATATGGTATGTACTCATAAGTCTCAGGATAAGGTCAACCTGTACGCACTATGGTCTCTCCTTACCAAACTGCTAAGGCGGCCTTAACCTTTGCATCCACTAAGGACTGCAAATGTGAGTTAGAAGGTGCGCACACAGACTGAGCATCATCAGAATGCCTTGCAGGTTCAGAAGGCACAAAGAGTATCACCAAACGTGTATTTACTTGTGTCAGAGGTGAAACTACGTTGAACAAAGAGAGCCCTCTGGCCCTTTAGAAGAGCGATATTCTCATTCATATTGTGGTCCCCTTGATCAATCGGAGGGACACTTTGAGCCTCTACGGGCTCATGATACTCAACCTCGTCGAGATCAGCTAGGGGGGTTCTCAAAAGTGAACCTCTGACCACAAGTGGTCACGGTCATGACATGGTGAGTTGTCATTTCATAGTTGTACAACTCCTCGCCAAGAAGATCATCCTACTCGAGGAGATCATCATGAATATCAGCAAGATTTCCGGATAGGTCACCTTCAGGATCGGTCTCGAACTCCTTCCCGAGGTTTACCCGAGATGGCTCCAAGATATGATTAACTTAGGAGACAACTTGCCTTGAGATCGGAATAGTAGCCTTTGGAACTGGAGGTGGAACCACAAGAGGTGTGACGGTGGGAACCTTTCAAGCCCACTTCCTCTTGGGCGGGCGATAGTCGTCTCTCAAGTATAAGTGTGAGGAGTATCTACAGGGGGCACCACATATCTCGCCTTGCTACCAAAAACAATATGCGCATAATATTTACTTAAAATATGAGAATAATAAACCAATAAATCTTTCTTTTTATTACTATCAATAAAAGATGGTACAATAAGAGATACGGCCAGGACTGTTATAGAAGTAGTAGTGAATGGAATATCTTTTGCCCCTTAGGAATCCTATATAGGATCGATGGTCTGCACAACGAAGCATAAGTACTCTGGTCACATGGTGGACCGACGAGCGGACCCAGTCTCCTACTGCAAGGACGTTGCAGGTGAGGAACGTAAAGGAGTTGCTCCATGACCCGCTCGGATGCCTCCAAAATCTAGGCCAAGAGCTTCCCTCGGGAAACTGGACCCTTTCTCCATAGGGAGGAAACTGCCTCGGCAGACCTCTTCGTCAGAAGACTCGTGGCAGAACAATCAACCTGAACGATGGGCCAAAGAGAGGTTGTGTCCCGAGGAGGTGTGTGCCTCCTCACAATTCTAGCAGGGATGTGGTCCATGCAGCCAGAAAAAATAACAAACTGATTCTCAGTCAAAAGAATTGAAGACTTCACCTAGGTTGGAACTGGAACGGAAACAACAGAGAGAACCTGCTGCTAGATTTGCAGCAACCTGTTTCTGGTCCTCTAAGCCCTCCTGCTCAGTCTCGGAGCAGGAGTAGCCTCAGAAGAACCCAAGACAAGCATCAGATTCGCAGCAGGGATTGAAGTAACAACAGTAGTGTCGTGAGAAGACTCTCCTGCCCAATGTAAGGATATATATGAAAGCACGGAGGAACAACCCGACAACCTGGAGATGACAGATGGGCGCTGCGACGCATCGCTATCGGGCGTCAGCCTCTTCCTTGCAGAAGGAGCGGGCTCGACGCAAGCCACTGCAGCAGGACAGTTCAACGTGCTCGACTCCCCTTTCAAGGGGGAGGGCACAAAACATACTCCTCAACAGACGTAGGATTACCTATGGTAATCTAGACAGGGTGCTCGAAGGAATCAAAAGTTATAACACCCTCGGGAGCACAGAAAATGCTTAGAGAGAAGAAAACAGAGCTTTCCCCAACAGTGGCGATCATGATCACCTTCTCGCTCGTCATGTTTGCCAAGCAAAAAGAGACAACGATCACAAAGTGAAAAATATCAAAGAAAATTAATCAAAGAAAAGTATAATGACATCGATGCACGTGCCAATGCAGCAACCAAACTGTCGAGAGTACAAGAAGGGACGGAGTAGTGTCAAATTGCTATCCGCAGCAATTTCAAATTGCTATCCGCAGCAATTTACACGTGGATCTAAAGCCAAAATGGTCTAAAAAGACACTAATAGTGACGCTGCGACAGAAATGAAGCTAGATCACTAGAAATGTAAGCAGAACTCCTTGGATCAAGAGTATTCTTGGGCAACCCTCAAAATATAATTAACCAAGTGGGATACGACCACTTGAGAACACACTGGACCACAGAACAGGCAAACACACCTAAATCTTTGGTTGTGGGTTGCTTTCCTAGGCATTTTTTTGCGGATATTTGGAACAAGCTATTTTGGTCCGTTCTTGTTCGGATGTATGTGTTTGGCTTATCCTAGAGAGGTTTGTCGCATGTAAGTTCTTCACGTTATTTCTCTTGTTAATCTGTTTTTGTCTTGTGTCATGTTTTTCCAGTTCCTCTCTTCTCTTGGTCATTTATATGATCCGGAAGAGAGACTTATTCGGGAAAGGGAAATATACGACAATGGACAAACTGATAAGTCCTTCAAAAATAAAAAGATAAAAAAACGAAAACTGACAAAAATTCTCCTCTCACCCCTCAAATGAAAAGTCCTCAAAAATATGTAAGAAGTATGTTTAGGACAGCACCTACAGTGCTTTCCATCACGTCGAGCCCGTCAAATAATATGAAGACTTATTTTAGGCACAAGGTGAAGAGGGAAGTTTAGACATTTGTTAGTTATTATTATTTGGTATAAATTAGGGTTAGGGTTAGGATATGTGATTTTTTTCTAGAACCTTAGGACTTTGGGTTTGAGAGACTCGCCTACCTTATGAATTGTAAGCATATATTTTAGGCATTCGGGGTTGTACTATTTTTTTTGGTACCAGTGTAGTAGAACATATTATTTATGTCCTAATTTCTGAGGAGAATTATTTCGTTCCTATCAAATTGGTATCAAAGCCTTACCTAGGAGTAATGGCGGCCAAGAAAGTCGATGCCTAGGAAGAGAAATTAGACGGAGAGGAGAGCCAAATTTGATCGAGAATGGAGGAGCATTTCTCGTCCATGGAGAGGTTGTTCTCGTCCATGGAAGGTGAATCACGGCCCTAGAAGAAATGATGGAGAAGATCGTGGAGTTCCACACAAGCCCTCCATTGCATGTTGCGAAATCGAACAATGGCATCGTGAACGGCTCAAGCGGAAATAACCAGAGGGGAGTAGCATGGCACCAAAAAGGCTGAAGCGAGCGACCCACGCAGAACAGGACGATAGCATGCAATTTGGGGTTGAGAAGATCAATTCAAATAATTTTGGCATAGAACTAGGAACCCCAATGAGTGGGACCCCGGTCAAGGGCTGCATCCAACAGAGCCAGTGTCATTTGTTGTGACCACGATGATAGTCCTTTTGACGAAAGCTAATTCAGGAGCCTATGGGGACAGATGAGCGAATTATGGGGTGAGCCAGGATTATGCAAGAAGGGAAATCAACATGAGCGGAGGAAGGGAACCAAACATCGCTTTATGGGTGGATCAAGCTTCGGTCGAGAAAAATTGGGGAGGTGACTCAAGCATAAGAAAGTTGAAGATGTCGATCCTTGAAGGATGGGATGCCTGTGTTTGGAACTGGAGAGATAATTTATTGTTAATGGGCTAGCGGAGAAAGAAAAATTGATGGTGGTGGCTCTATGTTCGGAAGGGAAAACTCTAGCGTGGAATCAATAGAGCGAACAACGTCAGACAATCAAAACATGGGAATAATTCAAAGATTGATTGTTGAAGCATTTCAAAACCACACGAGAAGGGGATTTGCATGAATAGTTTTTTGCATTGGTCCAAGAAAGGTTCGTCAAGAGTTATAGAGAGAAAATTGAGATAATATCCGGCCATATAAGAGGAACATCGAAAGCAATATTGAAATGAAATTTCATGAAGAGGTTAAAACCAGAAATTCGAGCAAAGGCTTCGTCTGCTAAGACCATAAGGATTGAGAAAAACTATGAACTTAGTGCAGTTGGTTGAAGATAAAAATAAAATAGAATGGGTTAATAGGAGCAGCACAAGTGGAGCGTCGTACTAAATGCTACAGCCACATCGATACCAAAGACTCAAACAATAGGATCCCAGAGGAAGACTCCATAGGGCAGGAGTAATGAGTCGCGACTGAGGTGACATTCAAATGTCTCACAAAGACAGAGTTTCAGGAAAAGCGAGTCAAGTGATATGTTTTCAGTGTGATGAGAATTTTGTCATGTGACACAGTTAGAAGTATCAGTTCTTACAAGGTCTCATGATATGTGACGAGGAGGCAGGGGATGAAGAAATAGAGGAGGTTGTGGTGGAGGAAGGAGGAACACCCTCACTTGGATGTGGCAGAAGCCTCATTAAACTCAGTGGTGGGGTTAACGCAGAATCACACTATGAAACTTCGGGGACATATCGGAGAACAGGATGTAGTGGTGTTGGTAATAGCGGGGCCACCCACTTCCTCTCTACTAAAGTAGTGAAGCAATTAGGGGGTATTGGAATAATGATTGGGAAGGAAGAGCTGGAGAAGGGTAGTGAAGTTTGTAATTGGGTGATTTTTGACACTGTAAGATATTCAATTGAAGAAATTTCGTAAAATTGAGTATGAAATGGTTGTAGCTCTTAGAAGATAATAGGATAAATTGGAAACTTCTGACAATGGAGTTTCAAAAAGGAGACAATATGATGGTGTTTCATGGTGACGCTAGTTTGTGCAAGACCTTGGTGACACTCAAAATCATGGTTAAGGAAATTCTGAACGCAAGGTTGAGATTCTTGATTGAGATGACTAGCTTGAAAGACGTGATATGAAGTTAGCAAAGATTCCTGCATCGATCAAACAACTCCTATAATAATTCATAAAATTTTTAATTGTCATGAGGATTGGCGCCTCAAACAAAACACAAGTGTGCAATAAACCAGAGATCGAGAGTTTATCCCTTCAGTGTGCACCCATACTGCTACCCCCCCCTTTACAGAAAGATGAGATTGAGTGATTGATCCCAGAGATGCTGGAGGCCAAAATCATACATACTAGTGAGCCCATTCCTTAGCCCATACTTGCTGGTGAAGAAGGATGGCAGTTGATATTTCTGTGTGGATTATCGGGCAGCGAATAAGAAAATAGTATCTGACACTTTTCCAATCACGATGATCGACGAGCTACTAGATGAGTTGTTTGGGGCCTCGATATTCTCCAAAATTTACTTGAAGTCAGTATACCATTAGATTTGGATGTGGTCGACCGATGTTCATAGGACTGCATTTCGAATACATGAAGTTCATTAAGAATTTTTGGTTATGTCATTCGAGCTCACCAATGCACCGACTACATTTCAATCACTGATGAATGAGGTATTTCAATCTTTTCTCTAGAAGTTTGTGTTGGTGTTCTTTGACGATATCCTAGCGTACAGTCGTTACTCGGAAGACCATATTGATCATTTGAAGATATTGACGGTATTCAGCGACCACCAGCTCTACACTAAAAGAAGTGTTTGTTTGCCCAACCGAATGTGGAGTACTAAGGACATGTGGTGATTGCAGGGATGTCGGTGGATCCATCAAAGGTAGTGGCTATGTTGGATTAGCCACTACCTAAGACCTTGAAGGGGATCATAAGAGTTATGGGACTTACAAATACTATTGAAAGTTCGTGAAGGGGGGGGGGGGAGCTCGATTTCATTGATAAAGAAATGAAGAAGGATAACTATTAGTGGGGGAAAGCGGCAACCCACACTTTCGAGAATTTAAAGAAAGTCATGAATGTACTAGTGTAAGTGTTACCTAACTTCAACCAATCATTCATTGTAGAGGCTGATGCTTCAGGCTAAGGGTTAGGCGTAGTCCTCAAGCAGTGGCAACAAAACCATTGCTTATTTCAGTAAAGTGCAGACGGAGAGAGTCAAAATCAAGTCAGTTTATAAGCGTGAGCTTATGATAATTGTGCTTATTCAGAAATTGTGACCTTATTTATTATGGCGGCGTTTTACAGTACAAACGAATCAATGCAACCTTAAATTTCTGATAGAAAAACGTACGGTGATTAAGGAACATCAGAGGTTACTATCTAAGTTACTATGGTATGAATTTGAGATTCAATATCCTTAGGGACTAGAGAATAAAGTTGTTGATGCCTTATCACGATGGATGGAGGAGCCTCAATTGTTGGCACTTTTTGTTCCTTTGGTTTTAGATTGGGAGGTCAAGGTAAGAAAGTAAGGCAGATAGGGAATTGAGCAAGATAAGATTGGTTTTAGTGAATGGAAAGAATAGCTATCTCGGTTATTCGCTGAATGAACAAAGTTTACTTTATCAAGAATCATATGTATTACCCCAAAATTCAAGACATCAAAGTTATCACAAGAGTTTTACAAAGACTGCTATTAGAGGCATTTGGGAATGCTCAAGACATACCAGAGGATAGCATAACTATATTAGTTGGAAATGAGAAAAGATGTAAATGATATGATCTCAAGCTATGATAAGTGCCAGGAACAAAGATACATGGTTTTAGTGCATGGGGAGTTGCCACAGTCTCTGACATTATCGGAGAAGGTATGGGAGGATGTGATGATGGATTTCATTGACGGTTTATCTCGATTAGAAGGAATTATGGTCATCTTGATGGTGTACCGGTTAAGCAAGTACGCTCACTTTGTCCCTCTATGTCTTCCCTACATTGTGTTTCTACCGCCATTGTTTTTATACGAGAGGTTGTCCATTTGCATGGGATGCCATATTCAATAGTGTAGGATCGAGACAAGATTTTTTTAAGTCATTTCTGGAGGGAGTTGATTAGAATGCAAGGGAATATAATAAAAAAAAAGTATAACATACCACCTAATACGCCACCAACAAATTTTCATCATCCAAAACGAATCTCGAGGCATGCCACGGATCTCAATGAGATATTTCGAGCAATAAACGTTCAAATCATGATAAAAAATCATTCAGAACTCTGATTTCATAAAACTTATAGTCAAATTGATCGGTTCGATGAGACGGACCTAATGATATAAAGATTAGTTCAATCCGAGTAAAATCAAGCCCAGATCAAGTCATTAAACCACTCTGAAAAGATTTCTGAACATATTTGGAAGGTCAAACAAATACCGACACTAGCAAGTCTATACTCCAATCGAATGTTTCGAAAAGATGAATCCAACAAGCCCAAGATCACTCTCTGACATCGTTAAGGCCATCAAACACCCCTTAAATGTCATCTGATCAAGGGAACCCTTTTGACCGATCAAAATGGCTGTATTAATTACACAAAAAACAGTATAAATATACCCTCAACCCTCACATGAGAAGGAACTTTAAGCCAATAGAGTCTGAGGCCTTGAAAAGAAGCTGCAGCTTAGCACCACCGCCGACCGCCATCGACCACCGCCGACCTCAGTTGATCACCGCCGACCACCATCGACCATCACCTACCGTCGTCAACCACAGTCAATCTCTGCCGTCGATCATCACTGACCTCTGTTGACCTCCGCCAAACATCGACGACCACTGCTAACCACCATCGTCAACCACCACCAACTAGACGCTGTCAATCGATACTATAATCTGAAAAATATTATTACTCTTTCTCGTCTGTAGGACAAGAGATTTATGCAATCATTAATTAATAGTGGATTTTCGCAAATGGGTCAGACCCGTCGTTTTTCCTTTTACGGGTTTTCCACGTAAAAACTTCTGGAGTCATCACCGTTTATTTCTTTTTCATATGTGTGGGTGTTGAATTCCCGTTCAACGCTAAGATGATAATCAGTTACTCTACTGCCGCAAATTTTCTAGAACGCATTAGTTTGACGCCGTCTGTGAAAAGCTCTCAATCCCACCACTGAAGTACTAGCTCAATTTCCTACATGACAAACATACAAAATATTCGGGATAACGGAACACCTCACTCTAACACATATCGTTCCAATGAGCAGTCACAAAATCAAGGGCGGCATGTTTCTTCATCTTCCTGTCCTGGACATGCTATCCTGCCAATGAGGAGATTTCAGGTCCTTCTATGGAAGAACGAATGCGAAGAATGGAGGAGTCTCAACGATAGATCATATAACTCCTACGTGAAACTCAACAACCACCGATGAACGAAACTTGTCTACCATTAAATACGCGATATATGAGAAACATGCCCGGAGGAACTCGTGTCGCCGCCCCCCTCCCTAAGAAGGAACACTTCCCGTGTCAGGTCGTGATGTTGAACTCCTAGACACTGCAAGTTATACTCATCCATTTTATGCAGCTCACTTAGCACCGCCACATCTTGCTACCGTTCCAAATGATGTCATCCGTAACGAACTACGTCGTCTTATCCGGGAAGAGTTCCCCCTAGAGAAAAAAATCACTTCCACACTCACCATAACATCAATGAATCCTCTTCCTCAGCGAATTCGGTCTTCCAACACCCCATCCCAACTGACTTCAAGCTGCTGAACATTGACGCAATGAAGGGATAACTGACCCCTATGAACATAATGATCATTATCAAACCATCATGCACATTCTACGTGCCTCTGACGTGCTTCTATGTCAGGTGTTCCCTGTCACTCTTAAGGGACGAGCTCGAACCTGGTTCTGCTCTCTGTCGGGAGGCACTGTAAACACCTTTAACGAGCTGGTCAGACTATTTGTAGAGCAGTTCATAGCAAATCGACGAATCATCAAGGATTCATCTCATTTCTCAGGAATTCGTTAAAGTTAAAGAGAGTCGCTCAAAGACTACTTCCCCAGGTTTTCTGTTGAAGCTCGTCAAATTTCAGGAGTGGATCCAGAATTAATAAGGGGGGTCTTCCTTGGAGGGCTCTGCCTAGAACCCTTTTACTCATCACCGATGCGGGAAACAGTTCGTTCTTATGCTGACCTTGTCCAACGTATTGAGGCCCAAATCACTGCAAATGAGGCCATCAGCGTGTTTACCTCATTTTCGATGAGGTATAATATTTCCTCCTAGAGCTTAAGATATATCCTTAAGACTCTCCTATTTGACCATCATAGAGGACTAATAACGAGACTCACTCTTGTAGAAAAAACTCAAACCACCTCTTGACTCTTTTTGTGAAGCCTCACATGAGTGGTCTCAAGAACTCAATTGTTAGTTGCAAGAGCTAAGGACCAGCATATGGAGGCCCAAAGAGTGTTTTCATAGGGTTTAAAAGCTTCAGGAAGCCCTTTTATGACTTTCATACATTCACGAACGTAAATTGATGAATTTGTCCAAACGACCCCGGATGGGAAAACGAACTACGCCGGTACATCCAGAATGTCGATTTTAGCAAGGAAAGACACACATATTGCTATAATTCCGCACATGAGCAAATTGCACGTACATCAATGCACTTGTCTGAACGATTCTGAATGATGAAAAGGACCGCGTCTGTGCGCCCGGGATGTCGACTTTACCTAGAAAAGACATCCATTCTAATACGACTTCATACACGAACGAAAATTACGCGAAGCAGAAAATGTTAATTTTAAATATTATAAAATTAATAAATAATGAGGGAATTAGGGTTTAAGGTTTATTGGATCCCTAATGAACTCACGCACACATCGCCCACGCCTCTCCCCTTTTCGGCTCAAGTGCATGCGAACCCCCCAGCAAGCCCTAACACGCGATCTCCCCCTCTCCTAGCTCGATCGTGAGCCCCAGCCGCACGAGGAGGGTTCGCCGTCCCCTCTTCTTTTGCTCGCGGCTCGCCTTTTAGAGCCCCGCCCGACCAAGCGACTCTCCACTCGCGAGCCCGCCCCGTGTCCGACGCTTCCCCTCTCAAGGCGGCATTCTCTCCCCTTAAATGCGACTCTCCTTCTCCCTTCACCCGATTTGGCCATCATTGAGGCTGTTAGGTAGGAGTAATTTCTCTCATTTGCCTAATAAATCCCTGCTTAGGGTTTAGGTTTTAGGTTGTAAAAAAATTTGAGAAAAGGGGGAAGTGCTGCCAAAATCATTCCTGGATTACTTGCGCTTGGATTTCTATTTTTTTTTAGCTAAGCAAGACTTGGTTGTTGAAGTTTTGGCAAGAGCAAGGGATTGCAGCTGATTTTTTTTTAGTTGGTCCTTGAGATTGTCTTGATTTGCATCAAAAGGTAATCATTTATGAAGCTTTACATGTCACTCATTTTTTGGGACTTAAGTTCACTTTGATGGTCTTGTGTTTCTAGCAATAGAATGCAAGTATTGTGAGATTCCAAATATCATTTACGTCGGGATTTAAGTCCTCTCTTGTTGATTTGTTCTTTTCGAGCATCCGTATGTAATTATTATCAAGTTTTAAGCCTCATTTACTTCAAGATCTAAAATTTTCATTGCTGATTTTATGTTTCAAGCATTCTATGGTGTAAGAAATTTGTTGTTTAAAGCTTGAAATACGCGAAAGTTATTCGGAGTCCCTTAAGCTACATGTTTCACTTGTTTGAGTTGATATGCTCTTTTAGAATCCATGAATTTATTATTTTGAGAGTGATAAAACACCGTTATGAAATGATTAAAATACTTCCTTTGGAGGGTTTAGGCTTGTCGAAATTTTGAGGAGAGGGGTTTTAATGTCTTGCTCTTAAACATTTTGTTATTTGTGAATTTTGGAAGCTTTGGTGCTTATATTTTTGCAAAATCTGAAACATTTGGAGCCTTGTTTTACAAAAATCTGAAATATGTTAGGGCTTTATTTGGCAAAATCTAAAATGTTTGAGGCTTTGTTTTGCAAAATCTGAAATATGTTGGGGCTTTATTTCCAAAATCTAAAACGTTTGGGGTCTTGTTTTGCAAAATATGAAATATGTTAGGGTTTTATTTTGCAAAATCTGAAATATGTTGGGGCCTTGTTTTGCAAAATCTAAAACATGTTGGAGCTTTATTTTGCAAAATCTGAAAAGTCCTACGTTAATTTGCAAGGTTTGGAAAATTTTATTACTTCTATTAATGAAAAATCTGAAAGCTCTTATGTTAATTTGCAAGACTTAGAAAGCTTTATTGTTTCACTTTATGAAAAATCTGAAAGGCTTCATGCTAATTTGCAAGGTTTTGAAAGCTTTATTGCTTCTCTTTATGGAAAATCTGAAAGCTCCTATGTTAATTAGCAATGTTTGAAAAGCTTTATTTCTTCACTTTATGGAAAATCTGAAAGGTTTCATGCTAATTTGCAAGGTTTGAAAAGTTTTATTGCTTCTCTTTATGGAAAATTTGAATGCTCCTATGTTAATTTGCAAGGTTTGAAAAGTTTTATTTCTTCACTTTACGAAAAATTTGAAAGGTTTCATGCTAATTTTCAAGGTATAGAAAGTTTTATTGATTCATTTTAAGGAAAATTTGAAAGCTTCACTACATTGTTTGCAAAGGTTGAGAGGTCTTTGATGCTTATGTTTTAAAATTTTGAAAGCATTTATGTTTCATTTGTAAATGTTAGAAAGTTGTGATGTCTCACTCTTATGAAAATCTGAAGTTTTTACATTGAATTTGCAAAGTCGGGATAGTATCTCTGTTGTATCTTCACGAACTTCTTGGAAAACCGTTAATGATTTAAGCAACCATAATTATGAGTTCGTTGTGATGGATGGGCTTTTAAATGATCATTTTCATGCTATGTTATGGATGTTGAGTAGCTTTAAACACATGTTCTCATCCAAGCCCTTTATTGTCAATAATTACATCTTCTTTCCTTAATAATCTTTGCAACCGCCGATGCAATTGCACACCACACAATTCCTACACATGATATTTATCTTCATTCATAGGGGATTATTTACATGCAGCAATAAATATGCATTCGTTTCATGATTTTGCTAAAATATATGTTAGCATGGATGAAATTTTAGATTAGCAATCCTATGGTGATGTTTAGGAAGCTTTCTTACCCTTTATTTGCTCCCTCCATTTCATGATTTTACTGAAATCTATGTTGGCATGGCTGAAATTTTATATTGGCAATTCAAATCTGATGTTTAGGGAGTTTTCTTGCTCTTTACTTGCTCCCTTCACTTTGTAGTTTTGTTGAAATATATATTGGCATTGCTGAAATCTATGTTTGCATGGATGAAATTTTACATTGGCAATTCAAAGGTGATGTTTAGGGAGTTTTCTTGCCCTTTACTTGCTCCCTTCACTTCGTAGTTTTGCTGAAATATATATTGGCATTGTTGAAATTTTATATTGGTATGTTTAAAATGACGTTTTTGGGTTTTCCATTACCCCTTTCTTACCCCTTACATCATTGACTTTTCTGTAATATATTGAAATGAGAAAAATGTTCTATGTTGGCAAGTTTAAAATGACATTTTGGGGTCTCTTTTGCCCCTCTACTTGCCCCGTCATTCCGCTCTTGTTGGAACATCTTTAAGTATGACTAAGGTTCCCTATTGGCGTGATTAAAGTTCTGCTCTGGTCTCTTTAAATGTCATTTTCTTTATATTATTTTGTTGAAAGATTTGGAAAGGTTCAAATGCCACTTTCTTTGTGCTTTTTGGTTGAAAATTTAAAAATGTTTAAATGCTATTTTTAGGCTGATTTGTCGTAGTCTGAGGTTTTTAAATGTCACTTTCTTTTGATTGTTTTGTTGAAAGGTTTGGAAAGGTTTAAATGTCACTCTCTTTGTGTTGTTTGGTTAAAAATTTAAAAATGTTTAAATGCTATCTTTGAGCTGATTTGTCGTAGTTTTGAGGTATTTAAATGTCACTTTCTTTGAATTGTTTTGTTGAAAGATTTGAAAATGTTTAAATGTCACTTTTTTTGGGTTAATTGGTTACATGTTTTGGATGAGTTTCAAATCCATTCTTTTGGGTTGGTTTGAGCATTATTTTGAAAGAATTTAAACGTTTTTTTTAGGCCGACTCACTTGCAGTTTCGCTCCTTGTTTTGTTATCTTTTTATTCAAGTGAGTCGGTCTCTTTCTTTGTTTATTTACTTTTGTTTCTTTGCCCACGGTTAAGTCAAAAATAAGGAATTTCTGATTTAATTGGGAAGCACTTAAAAGACATTTGAGTATTTGGAAAACACGTAATCGATGGTAGAACAGCTTAAATCATTTTAAGCACAATTTAAAGTGTAGGCTTCCTAGATTTTAGAAGCACGCCTTAGGTGAGAGCCCATCTACCTAATCCACAGTGTAGGCTTCCTAGATTTTACGAGCACACCCTAGGTGAGCCCATCTACCTAATCCACAGCGTAGATTTCCTAGATTTTAGGAGCACACCTTAGAGAGAGCCCATCTACATAATCCACAGTGTAGGCTTCCTAAATTTTATGAGCACAACTTAGGTGATAGTTCATCTACCCAATCCACAGTGTAGGCTTCCTAGATTTTAGGAGCACACCCTAGGAGAGAGTTCATCCACCTACTTTGCAAATAATGAAGCTAGATACTCGGTCATAATTCACAAACTGATTAAGACACTAGACATGAGGATGCACTAAGAGGTAGTTCACGCTTCATTAATTGAATCAATTGTGAAATTCCCGCCATTACTTAACCTACAGGAAAACCCAATGCTCTAGGATTTGAGCTTGAACATTTACTCAAATTCTCCTAAAGAATTGGGGACATTCCCAATGTCATATATAAATCACCTACCCCCGGTCCTTTATATGTGATATTTTGTCTTGTTTTATTCATTTATCTTTTTTTTTCCTTTTCCTACGATTTGTTTCGAGTTTTTGTGGGCCAATTTCAATTTTTCTCAGGTTTCCTATATGTTACTCCGTCATTTATTCTTTTATACATAAACATATGTTTGTCCTGCTAGTTAAATTCTTTTGCTATATTTTACCTGCAATGTTAGTTCCATTCACAGGTACAACAATAACAAGAAATCCAGGTACCTAAAGTTTAGTATATTTATAATGTTATACTGCATTTTATTTTACTGTCTCTTGTTGCACATTTCATTGCATTTCATTATTATACATTCTATTGTTTTCCTTTAGTGTACATTATACTGTTTTTCATTATTATACATTCTACTGTTTTCCCTTAGTGTACATTCTGTTGTTTTTCTTTTGTGTACATTCTACACTTTCTTTTATTATACATTCTACTGTTTTCTTTTACTATACATTTTACTGTTTTCTTTTTGTATACATTTTACTGCATTTTCTTATAGCATTATGTATGGTTTAAATTAACCACAAAACTTTTAGGACAAAGAACAATTGTTGGTTTACCTAGGGTTGATCACTATAAGACACACTAAACTTGAAACTGCTACTACATGGAGCGTAAAGCAAATCCTCGTGGGCAGCACAAAGGCGATGTAGCGAACGGCGAATGACGATCTACAACAACACAATAAGTCTACAACAGCTAAACATTTTTCTTAGTTTAAATAACATAGTCTATAGGACTTCGAGGCAATCCGCTTAATGAAATGTAAATCCTCACATTATTTTTTAGGCTTTTGCACAACCTTGTTGTGTAATATATAAGTCCTAACGCTTTTAGGATTTCGATGTTGTCGTACGGTACAGTGTAAACCCTCCTATCCTTCTAGGCTATTTGCACGATTAGATATCGTGTGAATGTAAGTCCTAAATTCTAAAATAAATTACAGGATTAAACATTAAATAACATCATTTCAAAGATATAAGGTCAAATAATAGGATAGTTGGGAGACCAATGAGATTCTCCTCGGATATGTGGTTTTCCCCTACATTTTCCTCCTTTAGATTCCTGAAAAATAATTGTTCCTACTCGAACTATTCCCATTTGATTTTCTCATGTCCAATCATGAAAACCGAAACTTTAAAAATCTTGAAGACAGAAGCACTGATCTTAATCGAGAGTTTTCTTAGATTATTTCAGTCATTTAAGATGTGATTAAGTATAGGGGCTTGCCTCTATAGGAAACTAAGGATCCAGGTAAAATAAACTCTACCAAATATTTATATTAGGTAGGGGAACGTGTCGGCCTCACAAAAGGTTTCGCAGATCAAACAGATGTCACAAAACTCATTAGTTTAGGTGGTTAAGCCTACTATCAATTAATATGTCTATTTTTCGAGATAGTGTATTACTTGTGGTATTAAGCTCGATCATCTAAACTATCAAATATGTGAGACCCGTTTGGTCTCATCTATTTTCAAAATTAACAAATTATTTTTAAAATCAAAATCACCTATATATTAAAATTATTTTCTAATTTTAAATCCATTTTACAAAAATTCTCAAGGCCGACTCAACGCACATAAGGAGCAATTTGAGAAATTTGGGGGAAAGCACAAGGGTAACTCTAGAGACAATAATCAATCTTCGCAACGAAGAAAGTTTGAATAACCAAAGAATCGTGACTTGCTTCTTCAACCTGCGGGCCAACGAACTGAATATCGACCCAAGAAATAGCATACACCACTCAACACGTCGCGTGCTAACATATTGATGGTCATTAAAGACGAGCAAAATATTAAGTGGCCTCACCCCCTAAAACCTAACTCAGGGAATCAAGAACAATACTGTCATTTTCATAAAAGTTGTGGCCACACCACTGAAGCATGTAAGAAGCTCAGGGAAGAGATTGAAAGGCTGATTCAACAAAAATATTTTGGTCGATTTACAAATCAAGCTAGTTGGTATTGATAATGCTCTTATTTGAGGCAACAAACACAAAGGCAACAATATGGAGGTCACCCAGTCGTGGGTGAAATTCAGACAATTGCGGGAGACCCATTGCTAAGTGATCAAGTTCTTATCATTACACCTAGTGAACCAGCACAGAAGAAATTGTTTTGAACTTATCACTTTTGATGATTCTGATTTAGAAGGAGTTTGAGTATCCTATCAAGACCCTCTTGTCATTAGTACAGGAATTGGTAAACCCTGCTACAACGTAAAAAGGATTCTGATCGATAATGGGAGCTCTGTTGATGTTTTGCTCTACTCAACTTTTCTAAGTTTGGGACTGACGAGAAAATTTTCAACCTGCATCTGGGCCATTATATGGTTTTAATAATCGACCAGTAAGAGTCGAGGGAACAATAAATCTCCCTGTGGTCATGGGAGATTTTCCTCGACAGATAACTCCTTCAGTCTAGTTCATCGTTGTCAAGTTAGAATTAGCATAAAATGTCATCTTCAGGAGACCCCTGCAATCCATCTTTGGCATAGTGACTTTTGTCCTACACTTGAAGCTCAAGTTTTCAACCCCAGCAGGAATCAGCGTCGTACGAGGAGATCAACCGATAACACAATTATGCTACCTTAGGCAAGCTCAGTCATGCCCGTCAGTGACACTTAGCACTGAAAACTCTGATCTTCGAGATGAAGATGTATCTCAATGAGTTTCTCCTGTAGAAGATTTGGTTCACGTCCCGCTCTCTAACGAATACCCATCGAGAACAGTGCAGCTTGGTTCCTTAATATCCGATGAGCAAAGGTCAGAATATGTTGAAGTCCTCCAAAAGAACCAAGACGTTTTTGCATGGCCACGGCAGACATGCTTGGAGTTGACCCTAAAATAATCATGCACTTCTTAAATATAGATCAAACCTTGAAACCGGTCTTCAGAAGAAGCGCAATTTTGCCTTAGATCGCTTACAATCAATTGAACAAGAAGACAACAAGCTTCTTGAAGCAAAATTCATACGGGAAGTGCACCACCCTATATGGTTAGCCAATATCGTCATGGTGGAAAAGGCTAACGGTTCATGAAGAATGTGTGTCAATTATACATACTTCAATAAAGTTTGTCTGAAGAATAGATTTCCCCTCCTGCACATTGATCAACTCATCGATGCAACATCTGGGCATCAAATGCTTAGCTTTATGGATGCATACTCGGGATACAATCAAATAAGTATGAACCCAATAAACGAGGAGGCCACCTCTTTTCAAACAGATAGGGCTAATACTGTTATCAGGTTATGTCATTCGGATTAAAAAATACCGGTGCAACATATCAACGTCTCATGAGCAAGGTCTTCAGAAACCTTTTTCGGGCATACAATGGAGGTTTATGTTAATGACATGTTAGTAAAAAGCTTGGAAGCATCCCAACACATTTCTCATATGGAGGAGTATTTCCAAATCCTTCGTCGATACGATTTACGCCTTAACCCAACTAAATGTGCTTTCGGAGTCACATCAGAGAAGTTTTTGGGATTCATGATTACCCATTGTGGAATTGAAGCAAACCCAGAAAAAATCAAGACACTGAGAGTGATGTTACCTCCAAGAAACATCAAAGAAGTGCAAGGCTTGAATGGTTGTATAGCCGCCCTATCCTGATTCCTAGCTCGTTCTGGGGATAAGTATTTTTCGTTTTTCAAGATACTTAGGGGCGTTCGAAACACTGGTTTTCAATGGGCAGATGATTGTCAGATTGCTTTCGAACAACTTAAAATATATCTGGCTTCACCGCCCCTTCTCTCAAAACTCATCCAAGGGGAGATGTTATATATCTACTAAGCTATTTCACCTCACGCAACAAGCTCCGTTCTTGTTAGAATGGAAAATTCAGTCGAAAAACCAGTATACTACGTCAGCAAGATTCTCACTGATACAAAAAATCGCTATCCAATGGCGGACAAGACAACGTTAACCTTGGTATTCTCAGCAAGGAGACTTCGGTTGTACTTCTAAGATCACACTATCGACGTCTATACACAACTCCTTCTAAAGGTTATCCTACAAAAACCAGAAGTATCAGGAAGATTAGTAAAATATTCAATAGAATTGGGAGAATTTGACATTCATTACCTATCACGACCAAGCATCAAATCACAGGTGTTGGCTGATTTTGTGGTGGGATGTACAATGTCTACCTCTATTGAATCGCCTTTTGCTCCTCCACAGTCACCCTAGTGGACACTATACTTGGACGGAGCATCCGGAAACACAAGAGCTGGTGTGTGAATATTACTCATCTCCCCGAAGTAAGACATCTTGGAGTACGGACTTCGCTTGAAATATTCAGCCACCAATAATCTTGTCGAATATGAAGCACTTGTCGCCGGATTAAAATTAGTCATCGACTGTGAAGTAAGAAACATAATTATCTATGTTGATTCTCAACTCATCGCATCCCAAGTAGAAGGAGAATTCGATGCTCGCAACTCACAATTAATGCAGTATCTCGACCTAGTAAAAACGCTTCCGCCCGAATCGAAACATGTCGGCTCATTCACAAACTTCGGAAGCATAACACCCGAGTTGATGCCCTCTCCAAGCTTGCAACATCAACAACGGGAGATTTCTATAAAAGGTGTATTGAGGAGATACATTTTCCTAGCATCAACGGCCCATGGGTGATATTATCTATGGATGATCCAAGGGAGCCATCTTGGATGGATCTCATCATCTCCTTCCTAGCATCGACTGTGAAGTAAGAAACATAATTATCTATGTTGATTCTCAACTCATCGCATCCCAAGTAGAAGGAGAATTCGATGCTCGCAACTCACAATTAATGCAGTATCTCAGTCTAGTAAAAACGCTTCTCGCCCGAATTGAAACATGTCAGCTCATTCACAAACTTCGGAAGCATAACACCCGAGTTGATGCCCTCTCCAAGCTTGTAACATCAACAACGGGAGATTTCTATAAAAGGTGTATTGAGGAGATACATTTTCCTAGCATCAACGGCCCATGGGTGATATTATCTATGGATGATCCAAGGGAGTCATCTTGGATGGATCTCATCATCTCCTTCCTTCAAGATGGAACATTGAGAGATTATTCTACTAAATCAATTCGTCTCTGACACATGGTTGTCAACTTCATCCTTATTGAGGATGAGCTATGTAAGAAGACATTTATAAGTCCATACCTCAAGTCTCTTCCTTCATCTGAAGCTGATTACGCTCTACGAGAAGTTCATTCCGGAATATGTAAGAATCATCTTGGAGGCAGGGCTCTTGCTCTGAAAATAATGAGACTATTTTTTTTGGCCCATGATTAAGCAAGATGTGTTCGAGTTTGTGCAAAAATGTAAGAGTTGTCAATTACACTCTAATGTTACGCATGCACCGTTATTAGAACTCACGTCATTTCTGAGTCCTTGGTCTTTCGCCCAATGAGGGTAGATATCATGAGGTCGTTCCGATAGCCACCAAACAACGAAAATTTATCATCTTAACTGTCAACTAATTCACCAAATGGGTAGAAGCAGCCTCTTGTCAAGATCACTGAAGCAAATGTCAAACAGTTTGTCTGAAAAATATCAATATCGCTTTGGGCTTCCTGCGAAGATTATCACTAATAATGAGACTCAATTCACTTGAACGGTCTTCACATCATTCTGCAAGGATCTTCACATTCAATTGGTGCACACTGCTGTGGCGCATCCCAAAAAGAATGGACAGACAAAGTTGACAAATCGGACGGTGCTGAAGAAGTTGAAGACTCGTCTAGAGAAGGCTAGGGGGGCAGTGGGTAGAAGAGTTGCACAACGTCCTCTAGGCCTATCACACCACCGCATGAACTCCTACCCGGGAAACTCCATATAACTTGTGTTTTGGCACAAAGGTTTTCATCCCTGTTGATATCGGAGTTCTAAACCCACGAGTTAAGAGTTTCGACTCAAATAACAAAGAAGAAAAACTTCGGTAACAGATGGATCTTCTCTTAGAAATATGTGATGTGGTCTACCTTAGAGCTGCTTCCTAATGCCAAAGAGTTGCTCGCCACTTCAACCAAAGAGTCAAGCCTCGACCAATCTCCATCAGTAACCTGGTCTTACGTAGTGTCGAAGCCGCTGGTCATGGTCCCCAACGCAACAAATTATCCCCTTTCTGGGAAGGCCCGTATATTGTGATTGTCATAATCAAGCCTGGAACTTTCAAGCTAAAAGATTCAGATGGGAAAATTCTGCCCCGGACTTGGAATGCCGAGAATCTTCGAAAATACTACCAGTAACACTTCAGTCATATCATCTGTCATATTTTATACAATGTCAGTGTATTTCAAACATATTAAACATTATTTACTCCACAAAAAAGAATATCTTTAAAAACTATAACGGCTCATTTACGAGTCACTTTATGCTCTCGACCCAATAAATACACAACTCCGGTTGCATCTTAGTGGGAGCACGAACAACCCCAGGAGGATTTGATCAGACATCTTCCATATGGGTTAACATCATTGAGTTTTTACTCTGATAAATAACCCTGAATAGGTTAACAGTCCTTGGTGGACTACAACTAATCACTTCTACACAGACTCACAAGCAAGCAATGCACCCGCAAACAATCTTAGATGGATTAATAAGTCCTCGATAGACTTCCGTTGGCTCCTCTCATACAGGTTAACATCATCGAGTAATACTCTGATGCATAGCCTCAGCCAAGTCAAAGGCCGCTGGCGGTTTATCCCCACGGTAACTTTTTCACATACTAGAACTTCTAAGATATTTTGTAACAACTGTAGAATGAAAAAAAAATATGTTTCAACATTATCATAAAAAAACAAATAAAAAAAAGATACAGGGTGGGGACAAATAGCTAACAGAATAAAATAATTAAACAAGATGATCCACGTGCATCATTCATACGACATAGTAGCAACATCTATGCAGTTCAAACAACATGACAAAAGCAAACACACTACATCATAAAATGAGGAGTATAACATTAATCAACATCAACATTCTCCTCCGCCCCCTCGCTGTCAATAAAAAACACCTTCTTCAATTCACTCTCGATGTCATCACCGTCAAAATCTGAGAAAGAATCCTTCGAAGCTTGGGTAGGAGTGGGTCCCTCCACGAAAATCCCGGTTCGACGTTGCACTGCTCGACACCCCTTCAAAAAACCTCGGATGAATCTTTCTTCGGTAAACCACTTTTGCTTCTCCTTTACCTCAAAATCAAGCACCCGATCACGAGCAACACGGTCTCGAATGATAGTCTTAAACTTAAGTGAATTTTTGAAGTCCTCGACTGTTTTACGCTTAACTTCTGAAACATCAACATCTTTTGTGAACTTATAAGTCGGATCTCTTCTTCTTGGGTTGACACCGTCAACTTATGGGCTTTCATATTCTTATTACTTTCACGAAGGCTGGCTCGTACTTCCACCAACCCCTCTCAGGTTTTCTCCATATCCTGAAGCTGCAACGAGAGGGAGGTTGTCATTCTTGAAAGTTTTATCCTGCACCATGTCAACTATGATTCTAGAGATGTAATTATTTCAACCCCAAATTCATACCGATGCTTGTACTCGCCTTGGAAATATTTGATTCTAACAAACTCGGAATTCCAGTTTCTCAGTGTCAGTCCTAGCCCTTTCCAGATTTTCACCATGTTATTAACCTAAAAGAAAAGAAATCTAGGTCAGATAGATAAAATAATACAGTGGCAAAAGATAAAGGAAACTTCCCAGACTCTCGGCTTTCAAGAGACCAGTACATTCATAAGATAGTACATTCTCGGAAATGAGAATGGTCGAAAGACTTGGCGAAGGCTCCTGCGATGCTTTAACTTTCTTTTGTTTTTGAGGCAGTACTTCACAGTGACTGCTCGTTGGGAGTTGCTTTAAGGATTCTACAAGGGCTGGCTTGGAAGACCGCTTTTTAGATTTTTTAATACTAAAGTCGTAGACCGTTCTGGTTGAAAAGAAAACTTGACCTTGAACAATGATTCCTCACTCACAAATTCGTAAATATATTGTTTTGAACAATATTTTCTTAAAATCATGAAATCTCAGCATCTGCAATATTCCCTCCTCGTAATCTGAAGAGAGACAGCAACTGTTAGAACTTTTATCGCCTCTTGCGGAACCCCCAATCATTCTGTGCAAAGAAAAATCTCACGGACCATTGTCTTATCGGTTCCTTTAGGCGTTGCTTAAACAACACATGATCAAGTGTGTCGCTAAAGAATTCGCGTAGTCGTGCCAAATTTGTCGGTGTTAGCGTTAACCCACACTCCTGAATAAAACAGTCAACCCAATAATGACTGTCACCACCCGACAAGAAACTGAGCAACACAAACATCGAATGCCTTCATGATTTCAATAAACTCGGGTGTCGACGAAAATCGTAAGCAAGCTCTCAAATCTGTCTCATGAATAGCGACATACCCAGAAGAAGGAATATACGCTCGATTAGTTGAAATTGGCAATTTCACCATTATATTATTCAGGAAGTAATATTTCTTTCTAAAAAAGATCAAGTCGCGCTCTGTTAAAATTGATATGGCATCCTCTAGGTTCTGACTTTTCATCTGGTTCTCAATAGAACGGGTTCTCCAATTACTGTCATTTTCGCGACGCTTCACAACAACGGTTCGCCATGACACTTCACCGAATGGTACGCCGCAACGCTTCACAGCAACGGTATTCGCTACGCTTCACAACGACAGTACGCCGCAAAGTTTTGCGGCAACGGTCCGCCGCGACGCTTCAGAGCAACGATACGCAGCGACGTTTCACGGCAATGGTACGCCACGATGCTTCGCAGACGTTTCATAGAAACAATATGCCGCGACGTTTCACAGCAACGGTTCGTCGCGATGCTTCACAGCAACGGTTCGTCGCGATGCTTCACGGCAACGGTACGCCGCGATGTTTCACAACAACGATTCGCCGCGAAGCTTCACAACAACGGTACATAGCGACGTTTCACGGCAACGGTTCATCGCGACGCTTCCCAGCAACAGCACGCCACGACGTTTCGCAACAACAGTTCGCTGCAACGCTTCACCGCAACGGTACGCCGCGATGCTTCATAGCAACAGTACGCCGCGACGCTTCACAACAATGGTATGTCGCGATGCTTCACAGTAACGGTATGTCGCGACGTTTCACGACAACAGCTTCACAGTAACGATATGCCGCGACGTTTCACGACAACAGCTTCACAGCAACGATACGCCGCGACGCTTCATGGCAACGGTTCGTCGGCACGCTTCGCAGCAACAACACATCGCGACGCTTCACCGCAACACTTCGGCGAAACTTTGCGCTGCAACCCTTCTTCGCCACAATGTTTCGTCGCAATTTTGCACCGCAACTTTGCACCGCAACTTTGCGCTGCAACTCTTCGCTGCAACGCTTTGTCACAACTCTACACCGCAACACTTCACCGCAACACTTCACCGCAACTCTACGCCGTAACTTTGCACCGAAACACTTTGCGGCAAAACTTCACCGCAACTCTTCACTGCAACTCTTCACCGCTACGCCGATCAATTTTCTTCTTCTGGGAAATCCTAGATCAGCTCAGAACACCTCCTCTAACTTATCCTTTAGGCCCCTATTTATAAGTTCAAAAAGGGATTGAACCCTTTTGCTCATTAATAAAGACTTCAAAAAGAAATGAAACCACTAAATGCTCATTATTAAATAAACTCAAATAGGAGTGCAAGCATTAATTAAAAAAAAATTCAAATTTCCCTTAAAAAAAGAGAGAGGAGGGGCTACAACTAATAAAAAAAGAATGATGATATGTTTTCTTGAATTCCTCCCCAACCATTCATCTTCCATCCTTTTTGAAATCTCAAATTCATATTCCTTCCAAATTTCAAGCCCACCTCTTCAACTTCAAGCTGGCCCACAACCCTTCAACTTTTCCAACTCTTCAACTTCGCGCGGGCGCGTGACTCTTCATCTTCTGGCTTCGGGCGGGCCCTCAACTCTTCAGATTATTGGCGGCCTGCCCGCCTTGGGTATCCCAGTTTTTTACCTGCCGGACCTCAAGGCCCAAAAATAAACCCCGATAAAAGTTTTATTTTTTTATTTTGAACAGGATTTGAACCCTGCACCTGATGGATGAAGCAAAAAGTTTTATCCAACTGAACTGAGTTCACCTCTTTAAACATATATGGACAAAATATATTAATATACATTGATTCGTATGCAGAATATAAATGTTCTAGATCTTGATATTTTCGGATGAAAAAAATGGTCTCGCTCGAAATTAGGGGGCAACTGATGCGCCACCAACAAATTTTCATCATCCGGAACGAATCTCGATGCATGACATAGATCTCGATGTGATATTTCAAGCAAGAAACGTTCAAATCATAATAAAAAATATTCATAGCTCTTATCTCAATAAACTTATAGTCAAACTAACCGGCTAGATGAGACAGACCTAATGATATAAAAATAGTTTAATGTAAGTCAAATCAAGCCTAAATCAAGTCATTAAACCACACTTGAAAGATTTTCGAACACATTTGGAAGATCGAACAAATGCCGACACTTGTAAGCTTATACTCGAATCAAGTGTTTCGACATGACGAATCTAACAAGCCCAGTATCACTCAATTATGACATCGTTAAGGCCATCAAACTCCCCTTAAATGTCATCTGATCAAGGGAAGCCCTTTGGACCATCCGATCAAAATGACTGCATTAATTGCACAAAAATAAACGTTATAAATAGACTCCAACTCTCACATGAGGAGAAGTTTAAGCCTAAAGAGAGTCTAAGGTCTTGAGAAGAAGTTGCAGCTTAGCACTACCGCCGACTACCGTTGACCATCGCGATCGTCGTCGACCACCGCCGAGAGTCGTCGATCACAGCCGAGAGCCGTCGACCACCGCCAACTACCGCGACCTCCGTTGATCACCACCGACCACCGTAGACCATCACCTACCGTCGTCAACCACGATCGATCTCTGTCTTCAACCATCACCGACCTCTGCTGACCTCCGCCAACCGTCCCCGACCACATCTAACCAACATCGTCAATCAGCACCAACTAGACACTGTCAATCGATATTGTGATCTGAAAAATATAATTATCCTCCCCCGTCTGTGGGACAAGGGATTTCTGTAATCATCAATCAATATAGGACTTCCACCACTGGTCAGACCCCGTGTTTTTTCCCTTTACGAGTTTTCCAAGTAAAAACTTCTGGAGTCATCACAGCTTATTTCTTTTTCATCTGTGTGTATGTTGAATTCTCGTTCAATGCTAAGGCGATAATCAGTTACTCTACCTCCGCGAATTTTCTAGTACTCATCACCACCCATAAATTTATGAATAGTCCGAAGTTGTTAATTTAAGCGAGTAGACCTATTTTTGTTTTTTTGTTTCTGACACACCCAAGCAATGAGCTAAATGACTACCCTGGACAGCATATTGGTACAACACTTTGTATCATACAGTTTCTCGGACTACTCTTTTTTAGATTTTTTTCTGGGCATAATCTACCGCATTCGGTGCATTATGGACACAAAACTACGACTGTCTATCTGGTGGATAAGTACTTAGAAGAGAGGGGCAAGGTGTTGGCGGAACTGAAGGGTCTCAACAATTTATGAATGAACGGGTCGACAGGTATCTAAGGGATGTACAATTTACGGTAGTAAAATGGGTGTATCTAAAACTTCAACCCTATCAACAGAAGATTTGCTAAGTTGCAGGAATGAGAAGCTCTCGCCATGCAATATTGGTTTTTATAAGATCACGGAGCGCAATGGTGAGATAATTTATCATTTAAAATTACCGCCTTCGCCAACACTTCATTCAATATTTCACGTATCGTAGTTAAGATGCGCTATTGGTGATAATGTGCTCTCTTCTTCACTTTCCCCTACCTTGACTGAGGATGTGGATGTTCTCTTGGAGCCACTAGAGTTAAAAGGGGTGCGCCAAGAATCAAAGGATGGGTAGTCCGATAATGACACCACGTGGAAGTCATGACTTAATCCGGTAGCAAATTCATTTTTTCCACCTTGAGGACAAATGTGTTTTAATGGGAGAGGAATAATGTGAGACCCAGACCTATGGCGCTTTTCCATCACGCCGAGCCCAGCAAATCATTTGAAGACTTATATTAGGTGCAAGACTGAAAGAAATTTAGTGAGTTGTTAGTTATTATTTTTTGGTATAAATAAGGCTTCATATGATTAGGGTTAGTATATGTGATTGTTATTTGGAGTTTTAGGAATGATTTCCCTACCTCTTGAATTGTAGGCCTGTCTTTTAGGTAATTGGGATTTTGGCATCTGTGTAATAGAATATATTATTTTTGCCTTAATTTCTGCAGAAACCTGTCTTATTCCTAACGAACTATTTGAGTTTTTGTCTTATGAACCTTTTTGGTTATTCATTCTTATTAAGAGTTGCTGCATTTGATGTGGATTCAAGTCTAAATAAACCCATTAGAACAACACTGATTATATTAGCTTTGGAAATTTTGAAAAAATAAAAAAATAAAACTCTGGAAAATTCATTTTCCGTCAATCCAGTTCCCTCATTTAGCTCCTGGCTTATCATGATACTACTTGCTAATGTACATGTCCATAGAATGATAAAAAAAAGCTAGACAAATGAAATAATAAAGGAAAATTCACATATATGCCAGGCAATTCCTACAAATTACCTAACATCTGTACCTCAATTTTTACATGCATCATCTTATCTATGCATGAAAAGGTGCATTTCACTTTTTAAAAGTTAGAGTGGTGGCATTTTTCAAGCGAAATGGAAGATTTGGGTGGTATAAATGTAAAAAGAAAGTTTAGGGTGCTGATATGTAAATATATAATAATTTCGTGGTATGTATGTAAATGCCCCAATAATAAATAGATGGAGCAATGAATGTAAAACAATCATGTAAACATGAACAACATTCATTAATAAAGACATGAAGATCTGAACGGTAACTAGGAAATTTCATAGAAACTGAACTGAAAATTCTGAAATAGAAGCTGGGATAACTTACCCATTCACGAGTTCTACTAGCTTTGGGTACAACTTATGATCACGCAGGTTGTCAATTTCCGAGACGGTGGAATCCATGGACTGCATATCGACGATGTATCTTGTATGCAACTGGCTCACCGCTGCTGTCAGCTTTTCCAAATATTCCGATCCCATACCATGTTTTTTCTGTTTGTTCAGTAAATGAAGCTTCTTCTGGTACTCAAATTTCATAAGCTCAACAGCCTATAATTCAAAAAAGCACCAAAAGATACAGTATTTCACAGGAAAACCAAAGAAGAAAAATGATCATGCTACTATTTAACAATAGAGTCCACAATATAAAGGACGAAGATTTACATACATAACACTCGAGTCTATGTATTCACATATCTAACACCTAAACTTTAATTTTGCAACAATGAAAGATTACTATGCATGAAAAGGTGTGTTTCACTTTTTAAAAATTAAAACAGTGGTATTTTTTTTATGTGATATGAAAGATTTGGGGTGCCATAAATGTAAAATGTGATGTTTAGAGGTCATTAGAAAATGGTGGTATGAATATAAATTCCCTTTAATATTTTGTAACATGCATTAAGCTCTGTTTTCTGCCATTAAATTTCGTTTGAAAAAGCATTTCGTAATCTACAAAGGAAGGAATAAAACCTATCAACACAAAATATCTAAAAAAATAAATACATAGAAATCCAGAGTCAAATGGCACTACAATAAAGTCAAGAACCGATGAGTTCAAATTGTAATTGAATATATCAATTTACCTTAACTTCATCATATAGTTTCTTCTCCCATGCAAGCATTTTATCCAACACAGTGGCATGAGTTTCCCACTTCTCATCATCTAAATCATCCTGGGCATCAACCTCGGTGGGGATTCCTTTAATTGACCTATTCCATGTGATCACCTTCAAGAGTTTTGCAGAATGGTCAATATGCCCTATAAACATCAATTAAAATTAGTAAAAAACATGAATAAATTTCAGAAAAAATTTAGAAGAAATATCAGAGAAAACATGTAAAAAGGATAAAAAAAAAGAGGGAAACAGGAAATCTCACTGTGAATTAATAAGTTGCAGTTTGAAAAATGGTCAACTAGCCATTAGCCATTATTAAAGCAACAAATGGAACTCAATAATAATAATAATAACAATAAATGACATTTCAAAAAGTAGCAAGGAAGGGCTAGAAATAGGTATCCTAAACCACAGGGATAACAAACCAAGAAATATGGTAAATAGGAAAATTTTGTCAAAATAGCCCCTTACTGTTTGCAATGGTCATTTTACTCCCAGAGTTTATAAAAATGTCTATTTAATCCTCAAACTCTTTTAATATGGCCGAAATAGTTCCAATAGAGGATTATTTTAGCACTAAGTTAAATAGTCTGTGGACTAGTTTGGTACTATTATAAATTCTAGGGCAAAAATGTTCCCATGTAAACAATCACGGGACTAATTTAACAATTTATTTGATAACATTACGAGATAGCAAGATTGGCAACAATCACTAGAAGCGGCAAAGGACTTTGAAGTTGATGCAAAACAAAACAGTGAGTATAACCAATGGCATCATTACCATAATCGTTTTTTTTACCCATCTTCAGTCAACATAGTTGATTAGTTTATATTGTGACATCTATATCTATGACATGTCATAACATTGGACATGTTTATCGCATTTAAATTTTTTATAAATGCTTGGTCTTAATGTATGAAAATACCACTATATAAATAGAGATATGATGTAAGAAGATATTGCTATTAAATGAATTAAAATACCTTTCAAAATATATATCTCCTTACTCTCCGATGCCCTCCTTCTCTTCCTCATCATACATAAACATAAATTAAAATATGCACAATATTTTAAATTCATACTCATGTATACTAGTACATATCATGATTATAATTTTCTAGAGGATTGTATATTATGCAAACATATTATTACACTATAACATATATTCTATTCTATACAAGCTATTCATTTATAAATTTATATAATATAAATATGGTACTTCCACTTCCTACATAACTATAGACTATAGGAATTGACATTTCCCTCCTGAACAACCAAACAATTTTTCTCGAGTTTTTCAACTTCCAAATTCCACTTCTAGAAGTGAAAATGTCATTTTCAGTAACTCACGAGCAACCAAATAAAAACTTAAGTAAAAATGACAGCTATCTAATCTAGAATAAAAAGGGTATCCCTTATTGTGTGAAAATTTCTAAAAAATATCCCTTTTTCATTTAATTGAAAGTCATACCAGGGTAGGAATTAAAATCAAAAATATTTGTTATTCAAAGAATAACTGAATGATAGGAACGATAACAAGTTCAAGTTTTATATGAAATTTCTCATCAAGCATCTTATTATTGATAAGGAAGAAGGCTTCACAGCATGTGTCTCTTCAAAGAAAGAGACAAAAAAAACTCTCTTTATAACAATTAAATTTGATGGTGAACTTTTTATAATGAATATCAAAGCTGTTGAGCGTGATCCATTAAATTCTATAATTATTTAATTAGGCATCTCCAAGAGAAAAGAAAAGTTATTGACGTGCAACTATTAATGCCAAAAAAAAATTATATTTTGTGTATTTTCGAATCAAAGCCATCCATAATTTCAAAATATTTAGAGTTATGCGTACATATAGAACCACAGTAAAATTACCTAACTTGTGATATAAAAACTAAAAATATCTTACACCACACTAATTGGATTATCAATTTGCAAATATGAACATGCTTGATCGATTATTAAGACGTTGTTTGACATGATGCATTTAGAATACCAACAGTGTAGCATGCTCTGTCTTTTTTTTTTTCTTTTTCTTTTTTTTTTTTTTTTTTGGCAAAAGCTGGAAGAACTCATTGATCTTTCAAGTTAAGTTGCAATCAGTTTATTGAAAGCTTTCCCTTTAGAGCTATCTCATTTCTCTCTCACATTACCCTAAGTATTATTGGCCTTCTGGTGGTTACACAATTATCTCATTAATCTGACCAAGACATATATAGTACTCAAATACATTGCAAGAAGCTCACCATCTTCCTCTTAAAAAATATCGGGAAAAATAAAGGAGAAATTACAAACTAACAATTTATCTCTACCAAATGCAACGGAAAGGTAAGGAAAATTACCTCGATTATCTGCAAAATTGGAGTGATAGTGCAGCCTGGTTGCCTCAAGCATCTTAGAAACCTCGTTCGCACTTTCAAAAGCCTTGAGGAAGTGTTCATCCAGCTCCATTAAAATCTGCAAAAAGTTAGCAGGAGCCGTCTTCCCCCGCCTGCTCTCCGAACCCCCACCTGTAGACCCTGTCCGATGATGGTGTGATGAACCGCCGCTCAGCCTCTGCTTCCTCGCCGTCCTTTGCTGTTGCGTAGGCGCCGGCTCGGCAACACTCTTTTCCGGGATCCCCGTGGCCGGCACCGGAGGCTTAGGATCCTTAACAGCAGCAGCGGTAGTAGATTCAGCCTTGGCGAATTTCTCCGTTTCCTTATCAAGCGTCGATTCCTCCGGCTGCCCGAGGGATGGACCTGGGATATGATCAGTGTTGAACAGGTGGTTGAGTATATCCCAGTTCTCACCCGGGGGCTGCTGCGGCGGTGGGGCCGGTTTGGTTTCCGATGGTTTAGGCGGTGCAGGAGGTGCCGGAGGTGTCGAGGGAGCTGCAGAACTGTCATCAGCACCGTCCACCTCAGAGTCATCCACAGTCCCCTCCGGATCGTCTTCTTCAACTATCGCCGAGTCATGTGCAGACTTTTTTCGCCGAACCTTGGAAATTGGAAGACCAGGCATACTGGCCGCGCGCTGGAGAGGTGCGGCTGTTGGGAGATGGCCGGGTGGAGGAGGCGGAGGAAGTAAATTGTCCCGCGGGGGCTGTACGACGGATGCAAGGTTGCCAATAGAAGCGACAGCTGATGAAGAAGCAATAGAGATTTGGCCGGCGGGAGCCGAAGAGGAAGAGGGGAGGGTGTTGGAAGCGGAACGAAAATCATTGAGCTCGCCCTGCGCGTATTCTGAAAGGGCGGCGCCGGTGTTCTTGAGGGCCATGGTGTAAGCGGATTGAGCGGCGGCCATGGCGTTGCGGGAGGTGACTGCGGACTTCATTAATTGCTTCCGGTCCTTGCATCGCGCCACCAGTACTTCGTTCTCGATCTTCGATTGCGTGCAGCCCATCGCGATGAGGATTGGAGAAGAAGAAGAAGAATAAGAAGCTTTACCCCGATTCCGATCGAGGTCGTCGGAGACTCCAGAACGACGTTTTATATTCCGGCGATATAAGAAGTCCGCCGCCGCTAGAAGCGTTTCAAATCTACACGTTCCCTATTGCCATTTTTTCTTTTTAGTCCTTTCTTTTTCCCTCTTTACATCCAAAAGCTATCTTTCCACGTTTGAGTAATCTAACATTCATTGTAACAACAAGCGATGAGGTTACATTGTTTGTCATTTATATGAAAAAAATAAGAGTATATAATTACATAATCATTGGGTATAACTTCATTTCATTAAAATAGAATATAACATTTTATTATATATGAAGGCTATGCGGGTACTGACATATGCTAGAAAATTCACGGTGATAGACTAATGGATTATCATCTTAGTGCTGCATGAGAATTTTGCACGAGAATTCAGCAAACACTCAGCTGAAAGAAAATATTCAATAATGACATCAAAAGTTTTTACTTGGAAAAATCACGAGGTCTGACCCAATTATAAAAATTCACTATATGTTGATGATTACAGAAATTTTTTGTCCCACATATGAGAAAAGATTATTAGCTTTTTTCAAGTTATAACATTAGTTGACATCGTCTGGTTGGTGGTGGTTGAAGGTTAGGGGTGTAAACAAACCGAACATGAACGAACAGAGGTCGTACTCGTGTTTGGTTCGTCTGAAAATAAGTGTGTTTGAAATAGACCTGTGTTTGAACTTGTTTGTCAAGTTATTGTTCGTGTTCGGTTTGATTTGTTTGAAATTTGTTTAAAATATTTGAATTGTTCGAATTATTTGAATTGTTTGACTTGTATGAAATCTTTCAAATTTATTTATATTGTTTGAATTATTTAAATTGTTAAAATGATATTAATTTTTAGATAAATTTTATAGGATTTAATTTTTTAAAATATGATAAACTTTTAGAGTGTATAATATTTTTAAAATATGATAAATTTTTCTTATATAATTATTTTATATTTCGAACAATAAAAATTCGAACACGATCGAACACATGACTGTTCGTGTTTTGTTCGTTTATAAACTTAAAGAAAAAAATTTGTTTGTGTTTGTCTCGTTTGATTATCGAACAAATCGAACACTGACTCTCTAATGAGTCTAACACGAACTGTTCGTGAACAACAAGCTTTTTTTACAGTCTTATTGACGACGATTGGTTGTAATCGATGGTTGTTGGTGGTTATCAGCAGCATTCAATGGTGGCCGACGACAATCGGCGGTCGGCATTGGCGACGGCGATTGGCAGTGGTCGGTGACAGCCAACGGCTGCCGGCGGTGATCGATGATAGCAGGGAATATGAGGGGTGGGGCTCTATTTTATAGTGTTATTGGTGTACTTAATAAAGGAATATGAACTATTTTTATCGGACGGTTCGAATGGCTTCCTTCAATTAGACGGTATTTAATGGACATTTAAGTACCTTAACGATGTCGTAATTGAGCAATATTGGGCTCGTTAGGTTTGTCTTTTCGAGACGTTCGATTCGACTATAAACTTGCTAGATCTGACATCCATTTGACCATCCAAATGTCTCTAAAAATCTTCCAATAGTAGTTTAATAACTTAATTTGGGCTTAGTTTGACTCGGATTAGACTATCATTAGCATTGAGTTGGTCAGGTTGATCATAAATTTGCTGAAATCGAAATTTTGGATGACTCTTAATTGAAGTTTGAATGTTTTTTGTTCAAAAATTTACCTCGAGATTCGTGTTAATGCCTTGATATTCATGTCTGATGAAAGAGATTAGTTGCAGACAAATCAGACGCTATCAAACTTTTTATGTATTAATATCTCAATTACCCAAACTTTCTTAACGTAGGTTAGGTGGTGAGGACATAAAAATTAAAATTTAGGGGTTTAATATGTAAATCTCTCAACATATATTCATTATATTTAAGGACATATGTCTTCCACGATTAATAAATTTGCATAATAATCTCATTTTTAACGATTGTGCTGATGCCACTGATTATAATTTCAGTATAAATTTATGCACTTAAAATAAAAAATATATATATTTTCAATCAATGGAAATAAATATTACATAAAATAGTAAGAAATAAGAATATTTGGTATATGATTTAATTTAAAAAAAATGACTTTTCTTTATAAGATTATTGATAATTTGATCGTGAGTTTATGGATCAAATCGGCAAAAAAATATTACACCAGAAATACTGATGTAAAATTCGAATTACAATGCGTTACGTATACGGTCCGGTCTCGCTATGCATTAAATTATTTAATTTTTCGTATTCAGTGGGACTAGACCTTACACATGACGCATTGTGATTGAAGTGCTGATACAGTTTTGCATCAGGACTCCTGATATAATATTTTTTTCTAAATCGACACGATTATTTATTTTGATTTTAAATAATATTTTATAAAATTATTGGACATTTGTATATAAAATATATGGGCATGTTTATTGAAAAAACTTAACGAGAAAAAATATTACAAGGCATGACTCTATTGCAATAATGATGCCGATGTCAATGTCAATATCGACGTCAAGCATTATTATTGATGTAACATCCAAAATCCTTATTTACATCTCTTCTTGATTCACATGAGCTTTATTGTCATCATTTCTGCCTCTAGACTGAAAGCTCTCTCCTTTCAATCATAGGGCCCGTTTATGACGTACTTATAAGTACAATGACGTTTTTGAAAATGCCGCATAACTGTTTGGTTAGCCCGTTTTTTAAAACGTTGTCTGCCGTGCTTGAGTATTTTATACTAAACGCAAGTTGCGGGTCGACACCTGCGGTCGACCCACAGGTCACGTTTCAGGATAAGCTGCTTATCTTAAAACGCAAAAGTTGCCCCAAACAGTCCATTGCCTTGCTTGATAACATATGTCGAGAGCTGATCCCTTCTTCTTGTTATCCTTATTGCTTCCTGATTTAAAGAGACTGGAACTTAGAGCATAGGTCGCCTTCTCGTGTTGATGATGTTTATACCCCGCCGATCAAGCCTCTCTTCTCACAACTCCGCAACTAGCCTTCCTCCTTTGTGGTCGAATATTTATCATAAGTGAGGTGAGCTCACTCATCCTCCTTGCTTTATACTTATCTTTCGTTTAGCAATATTGTTATCAAATTTAAAATAAATTAGATTTAATATTTTCTTGGAAATCTCATTAGGTTATAATAATGCATTAATTCAAGTCGAGACTGTTATTTTCTTTGAAAATACAAAGTGATTACATTTCTTAAATTTTTATTAGGAAAAATTGTACATTCATGACATCGATATCTTATGTATTTATCTATCTCATACCTAAATTTTCATTTTTACTCATATAACATATTGTATATGAATAAAAAATATTAAAAAATATAATGAGTGTTATTTTTTATATTGTTTTTATAATTATAAAAATTTAAATTTGGAGAAAATATTACATCAGGACTCCGCACGTGCGGAGTCCAGCGAGATCACGCTACGTAGTGCGTGACAAAAAAAAATTATTCTGTAACGCAGGGAATATTACCCTGTATTATTCCGCGTTATTTAAGTGTTATTGTGCATTATTTATGTATCATTGTGTGTTATTTAGATGTTATTCTGTTATGAGAATATTCTCATTGCTATAATAACACAATAACATATCAATAACACATGAATAATACAAAATAACACATGAATAATGCGGAATAACACTAAGGGAATATTCTCTGTGTTACCGGGAAAAAAAAATTTTATATTAAGCATCACGCGATGCGATTTCATTGGACTCCGCACGTAACTCTACATGCAGAGTCATGATGTAATATTTTTTCTTAAATTTGAGAATTGAATATGAAATTTTTTAATCACATGCATGTAAAAGCCCCTTTTTATTATCATAAGCCATATAATTGCCTTTAAATAAAAATTTAATTGAACTGTAAATCCATCTTCGAAACCGCCGGCATGTATTACCCTAGGCCATCTTCCTAACTCGCGCGATTCCTGTAGTCGTGAGCTCAGTCCCACACCGCAACGGCGATCATCGGAGCACCGCCAAAAGCGAATTAGAGGACTAAGGTGCGCTTATTCTCTTTTCCCCTTTCTTCTCATTTCCTTATTTCCAGATTACATCCCCTTGCTCTCCTTCTACTTCGAATTCTCCGTAAAGAATTTAGATTATCATGAACAGTGTTCTATCACCTGAAAGGCGAAAACATTGATATTTTGTGAATAGAACTGAACTTTGGGTTTTGATTTCCATGTTTTCGGTGGCTACCAGGAGCTTCTGAGGAAATGCGGGATAATATGGAAATAGGTGGCAGCGGGTATGCTCCGCAGAAGCATCTGGAGGATTGCACTGTTGCTAAGTGAGTCTTTTTTATCTAATTTGTAAGTATGATTAAAAATTGGGATGTTCTCGCCACTCTGCCATCATCAAAATAGATTATTTTATGAAAAACAAGTGGATTAATTGTAACTATATGAATTCAAACTGTTCTTCTTTATTTGGATTTTCATTTTTGTGATTATTTATTTTTTTATATCTAGCATTTTCTTAAAGAGTTTTAAGGGGGATGTTTGGTTGTAAATAGGGTTTAATAAATATTGTAAATCCAGATTTAGTAAATTTTTTTGGCATTAACCCTGAAAACTGTTTGACATGATGGATGCTAAATCTGGTAAATTACAAGCAAGCTATTTGGTAGATATTTTCAATAAAAAAGATTTAAATGAAGGAGTAGAGAGTTCACAATAAGAAGTGGTGTAATTTTCGTAAATCATGTTTCTTTCTAGATTTACTAAATTTGGTATTTGACCTAATAAGAAGTTTGAGATGGAAATAAGATTTTTATGCGTCACAAAGAACTTTCTGGCAAGATTTAGCCCAAATATAGGCTAAATTTTGGCTAAATATCGCGACCAATTAACCCTATAATGTAGTTTATGGTTTTTTTATTTTTTAAGTAGTTTGTTAATAATGTTTTCTATTTTTCAAATATTTTGACGATGTACAATCTTCTTAAACGAACTTGTAGTCTAATGATTTATGATGCGTGTCTAAGAGATTAGAATCACTTGGAAGTACAGGACAATTTATATGCAAGTTTCGGAGTGGTGACTTGCACTCTTTACTTTTTGTTGCACAAGGTGCTTCTAATACAAGCATTCTTGTACTTGTTTTAAATTTTAGTGGTATTCTCACTCTCTACCAAGTTTTTGATTTTAGATCTCCTGCTATTTTAGACATCTCCTTTTTTGGTTTGCAAGATATTGAAGCTGATGTATTTGAGAATCTTTTTACATGGATGCATAGATATTTCCTTAAGAGAGGGTTATCCCTCCAAATTTGCCATGCCCATTGACTTGTTAAATTATATAAGCTTAGAATATAATGGTTCTCATCATTGGGCTGACCAAACAGGGCTCTCTCACTGAGGTAATTATATGGCTTGTTATCGAGTCTTAGACTTATGCTAAGGAACTTCTACCTGTCAATTCAGCTGGTTGAATTTTGTATATTTACATATTTCTTCTTAGTTATTGAGAAATTGCAGTTTTCATTTTTTTAAGACCCTTTTATTTGATCACATAAACTCTTTTTTTAGGTGAGGAATTATGTTTTTTACCTATATTAACCTATCTATCACTTTAAGAAAATCTTTTGGATATTGGCCATCTGAACTTATCAAGTTGAATGGGGCTTAGAAGTTAGATAATTTTTGTGATCAAATTGACGAAAATGGGGTATCTCTCACCACAATCATTCTTATAACTTATTGAGTGACGAAAATGGGGGCTCGTTGAGTTTGGATTTAAGGGAACGTTCTGATGCACTAGACTTGAGCTATGGAGAAACTTGTGTTTTTTCAAATTGGCAGGTTTCAGTTCATAAGCTTGGGAGCCATTTTTCTTAATTTTCAAGATATTGATGCTTGTATATTTGAGAGCATTTATGTATAACTGCATAGATGATTTATTAAATGAGAATAGTCTCTTTAACTTTGCTTTGGCTCATAGATCAATTGGGAAACCTTGTAGATCCATATCTCTTAAATTTTTCATTAGATAAGCTTATAACTTCATAGTTCTTATTAGTTGGTCGAGGAAATGGACATTCTCATTGTTTGTTGAGTGATAAGGGATGTCAGGAATTCCATCATATTTGAACCTGCTTGGTTCGACTGTCATAACTCGCTTCAGTCCTAAACTTGAGCTATAAGAAGCTTATGTTTTATCAAGCCTGTTGGTTGAAGCTTATACATTTAGAAGTTCTCACCTGACAATCAAAATTTGGCAAGATGAGGAGACAAATCTCTAACATTGGGTTTTGTACTGTATATATTATACTTGAAGGTGGATTTTGCCTTTTGCTTAAGAGACTGAATGCTATTTAGCAATAATAATTTTAAATATATTTTTAGGGATTTCAACTGAATAAATAAATGTATCATATCTTATGGGGGATTTTTAACAAATAATTAATATAAAAATTCTTAAAAATATCTCATGTCTTACGGGGAGACTTTCGTGATAACTTTGAAGTGCATTATTGTGTTACAAGAGAGTTTCAAATAAAATTCAAACACATATTGGAATGGAATGAATCGCTCTTGCCGTAAAAGAGAATTTGATTATAGTATTTCTTTAAGGAAAATCTACGTACACAACACACAATTCTTATGTATTTTACATATCTGACATCTAAACTTTCATATTTACGCACATATTAGAATCACTTTGTGCTTTAAAACATATGCACAAAAAAGGTGTATTTAACATTTAAAAAGTGATAATAGTGTTATTTTTGATGCTATATTAAAGATTTGAGTGCTCAGTCTAAGGGTCTGTTTGGGGCAGCTGTAGATTATTTATAATCCATCGGTAAGCAGATTATTCGATAATCCGATAATCTGCGAATCATCGAATAAGTTCGCTTCATTGCTTTGAGGAGCTTATTCGAATGCAACTTATTTAGTAATGTCATTTGATTAATGACCAACCGCCTCGAAATGTTCGTCGATTGTTTGAGAGAGCTTATTCAAAACAGCTTATTTGAAACAAAACCGAATGAGGAGAAAAATAGATAAGGACAGAAGTGACAGATCAAACAACACAGAAAAACCACTACATATCACATTAAAAATACAAACATAGATGCAATACATACTACTCACACTCTTGTAAATAGTAAAATAAATAAAAAAAGGATAAAGACAAGAACATCGACAATTAGAAATATTAATATATTCAATTTGAAACTCAGTCTACATCTTTCCTCATCTGCACATCAATCTGAAATAAACCTATAATATACGAAATAAAGAAGACTTGGTAGATCAGCTGCCATAGATAGCATCTGCGATTGATTCCCTCAAAGCACTCCTCTCAGCCACACCCTCAGCGTCATTAACCCAAAATTCGTTAGAGTCAATCTCATCCTCATGTACTGCGGCGCCCAACCGGAGATGTTGATGGTTCTTCAAAGACATTCGATTCATCGTTACTACCATATAAAAGTCCGTATCCGAACGCGAAGGATGTCGTCGGATGAAGTTATGAAGTGTCATTGTTGCAATCACAATTTTCACTGCTTTGAAATCGATACGACGGCATATCACGTAATGACCCATTTCTTCTTCCAAACCCCAAAGTTCTTTCAATTACCCTCGCGTAAAGAAGAGTGACATTTGTTAAACATTTCTTTCCGCCTCAGTATGGCGCCACTTGCTCGCTCAAAATCGGAATATAGTATCGAGTGTTCTGATATACTTGCAGTAGCTCCTCCGCATGTGATATCCAACGATCAACCAAATAAGATTTCCCGTTACGTAATACACTCGTTAACGACAAATTATTCATACGCATAAGTACGTTCACAAATCAAATCATACCCTAGTGGCGAGTGAGTGAAAACACCGTGATCCGTTCGTCGTTGCATAAGAGAAAATCCTACTATCGTGCGCACTCCCTTCCCGACTCGTCATGACAAAAGTGAAGCACATGTCGAAGTCTCACACCGCCACGATATTTTGAGTCGTCGAACCACCGCGACCTACGTACGCCACCTCGTCCCTACTGGGTAGTCGAGCGTCGACATGGGTACCGTCAATCGCGCCTATGCAATTCCGTATTACAAAGTTAGAAAAAAAAATATAATTTTCGAGAGTAACGCAAGGAAACTAATACCGACCTCGAAATAAGCGCATGTAACGAGAATCATTTCGCAATTTCACTGAAAGATCTCAAGAAACGATGGATCCTCTAGTTCAATGATTCGAGCCGACAAACTAAGCAAGTGCACGTAGCCTCTGGAGAAGTAATGTACTATCGTTTCCGACTTAACGCCGAAATCTTTTCATAAGCACCTCTAATCGATTTATTCTCGCGACGTAACGTATATTAGTAATAACCTAACACCTCCCTTCGTCATTCTGAAGAACCTCAGAGGTCGTGATTCGGAGATAATTCGTTCAGGAGATCAACAAAGATTGGTACACTCATTCGAAATATATTGTTGAACCTTACTGGATATCCAGAAAGCATTTCACCTGTCCATTTATCCCCAAAAAAACTGAAAGTCATGCGGGGTATACGAGCACTGCTGGATCGGTAATACTTCAACAATAATATTGCAATCGCTGCAGCCCATGCCATTCTTTTACGGCGTTCATGCTGCGGGTCCATCCTAAATTTAAAGGATATCAGTTATTTCAATAATTAATGATAACATGAAGCATTTAAAAATATAATTGTACACAACTCAACTTAAAGATGGAAAACATTAATCATATAGCAGTGCATTTAAAAAAAGGATTCGTACAAAATACAACATATTAAAATCACCCAAATAGATGTCCATAACATCACAAAAAGATAAAAATAAGAGTACATAAAAAAACAATCACTCCTCAACCAAAACACGCAAACACTCGACGCGCAATTCTGGCTGTAGCGCCATGAATATTATCCTACGTGTTGGATCCTCGAGTTTGTTGACATAATTTGCATGAAAACGACTGTCTGAAACTACCTCAGGTATAGAAGCTAAAATTGCTAGACATTCTAAGATGGACATGCAGCTGACTGGAGCAGTGGTAGGGCACCAAAAGCCTTCTAATAGTCGATCAAACGGCGTTTTCACAAACGTATCTCTCTCTTTTTTTTCCTACCAAGTTTCGGCCTTTTTGAGAGTGAACTAGCACTCCCTATCTCCCTCCTGCTACTACGCACTTCTTCATCACTATCAACGGCTCGGATAGGTAAGTCATCTTCTAGTGCCGCAAAACCTATTTGAGAGGTGGTTGATCGCAAATTTTCCCGTGGCGACAACCCCTTCAAACATTATGTCGAGCTTTCTTTCAAAATCCCGATCAATTCCGCACTACTTATATTCTTTCATTGACGCATCGCTCGTAACGTTATAATGGATGAGAGGGTTAAGTTTGTTTATTAGAGAAAGAATAAGGAATTTAAATTAATAAAAAAATAAAAAAGTTGAGTCATGACCTCCAATTTTTCAGCCCACCATTCTTCGGATGCATTGATTGTTAGTTTAATTGAATCCCAACCCAAACCGGTACATCCACGTTCGAGTTCCTTCCAAATTTTCCATTTCTTCTTCAATTGGTCCCATTTGTTTTTAAATTTTAACCTGTCGTAATCCCTGCGAGTCAATTCTTTAAACCTTGACGCAATATTTAGCCAACCTATCTTGTTAAAACACGAGTTTGGCCGATTTCCCAATTCTATTTCCTTAATACAGATATCTTAAAAAATATTTGTTGCTTCTTTATCCCACATAGCAGGCGGACCCCCTTCATTTGCCTTCGACATATTGGTACTATAACGAACCACAAATATTAGAACAAAGTTGATAATGGAAGTTTATTATATTTCAGCAGAGGCATGCTCCTAAAAGTTATACATCTAAATAATGATAGTATTTCAGCAGAGGCAATTTTCCAAGCAGAGGCAATTTTCCAAGCATGCTATTTATCTCACAAAACTACATACTGAAAATAGCAAGAAAGTACATACAAGCAATCTACGGGTCTAAACTCCAAAGTTCACTGAAATGAGAACGTAAAAAAATTAACAAAGAATAATAAATTTCCAAAGAAAGACTTAACACATTTGACTACCGCATTAGATAACGATAGTTGTTCACGAAACCTATAATGAATTTTCTAAGCTAGTGCTATTTATCTCACAAAACTACATATCGAAAACGATAGTGTTCACGTAACCTATAAATTCCGGATTTTCCTCTCGTTATTTCAAATGCATAAACGTACTTCAAAATTAAACATTTCCATGATTATGTATTTTTTTCAATTTTCCGAGCAAGAGCTAGTTGCTCACGTAACTACATACCGAAAATAACAAAGACATACATACAAGCAATCTACGGGTCTAAACTCCAAAGTTCAATCGAAATGAGATGGAAAAAAATTAACAACGAATAATAAATTTCCAAAGAAGACTTAACACATTCGACTACCGTATTAGATAACGATAAGTGTTAACAAAACCTATAAGCAATTTTCTCGAGCAATGCTATTTATCTCACGTAACTACATACCGAAAATGATAGTGTTCACGTAACCTATAAATTATGAATTTTCCTCTTGTTATTTCAAATGCATAAACAGCACTTCAAAATTAAACATTTCTACGATTATGCACTTTTTTCAATTTTCTCGAAAGGCTAGTTATCTCACGTAACTACATACCGAAAATAGCAGATAAAATAATACAAGAATCTACTGGTCTAAACTCCAAAGTTCACTGAAATGAGAAGGAAAAAAAATTAATAGCAATAATAAATTTCCAAAGAGCACTTAACACATTTGACTTCTGGATTAGATATTGATACTATTCACAAATCCTATTACTTCTAAACAGGTTCTCTTGTAAAAGCATGAATATCTCTTTTTGCAGCAGATGAAAATAAAATAAGGAAACATTTAAATGGCAAAGCAATCAGCACCAAGAATCCAAGTCTGATGTTATAGCTGCTAACAAATGGCTAAGCATAATTTATCCAAAATCAATCTACTTAAAACAGTTAAATTGCATAAAAGATGAGAGGCATGAATCTAAGCGCAATTAAAAACCCAAAAGTGGTGAAAATTTGATTTTGCTAATAAATGGAATGGACATTACTGTAATGAAAATATATTATGGAATGGAATTTGATTTTGCTAATAAATGGAATGGCCGACTATTATAGTTCAAAAAACAAAAATATATTACTTCTTTTCACTTTCTTACTTATGTATAAAAATATGGCATTACTTACAGATGAGGAGAGCCATGACAGTCCTTCTAAATCATGACAAACAACACTATTGTTCTTAAATTTCAACTGCAGAATTCAACTTCAAAAAAATGATGAATTTTGGTAAACAAACACCATTTATCAATACTGCAGAATTCAATTGGATCAAAACTGCGGCAACGCATATTAATTTTAACTTTAATTTTAAATAATATGCGCACCTGGGTGGAGACAGAACTTCAATACCAGAGAATGGAAATGAATTTTAGAGAAAATGTATCAAATTAGGGAGGAGAAGGCAAGAAAAAGTCCTATTTTATTGCTTTTGCATGTTGCAGCCTCCCCAGATTAAACTTATTGATAAAAAAAAGTTTGTAAAGTAAACTAAAAAACAGTAGAGAACACAGATTTACCATCGAATTTCAGAAAAAAAAAAAAATTAGGTGATAAACTTAAAAGTCCTAATCTACTCAACAACCATAAAGAAGGAAAAAAAAAACAGTAAAATCTTCATGTTCACTCAGAGATTCCTACTCTTTTCAATACTCTTTTAAAAAAAAAGGGTAAAGGCTTACAGTGAATATTAGCAAGGATGGGATCGCCTAAACAGTGGGACGGGATCGGCTCTTCGATGCAGTGAACGCGACTGGGAGAGATGGCCTTCTCTGCTTGGACCGCGATGGGAAGATGGGGATTGCGAACGACTGAGAGAGATCGGCTCTTCTATGCTTGGAGCACTACGACTTGGAGGATCGCGATCGGAAGGGAAGCGATCGCACGGGCCCTTCGAATGGGAGAGATCGCCTGCAAATGAGAAATCGGGCAACTGGGAGAGATCGTTGGGTGAGAGCAGCGCTAGAGAAGGGCTGTCGCGTAATAAGCAAAGGGCAAACGCTGACCGCGGGCATTTTGCCGTGGTCGGGATTCACGAAATTTTGGAAGGAATCCTGCCGCACGTATTTTTGCCGCCGTCTCTACCGCGCGAAACAAACATGTACGCGCGCGGTAGGAAAACTTGATCGCGCAAATAAGCAGCCCCAAACGGGCCCTAAATATGAAACTATCAGCATTAGATATGTAAATACACAAGAATTGTGTGCTATGTATGTAAATGCCCCTTCTTTAATTAGGTTACTATATGTAATACTTATTCAAGCATTGATCGTTACTGGATGACATTGGTTATTGATTGTTTATGTCAGAAGATATATTAGGAAATAATGTATTATTGTGAGAAGTTATGAGGAATAAATTATTTCTTGAGATTAGAAGTTATTATTTATTTTACATATCTCACATCTAAACTTTCATATTTTCACACGTCACTTCGTGCTTTAAAGCATACGCACAAAAATGTGTATTTCATTGTTAAAAAAGTGATAATAGTGGTATTTTTGATGAGTTATTAAAGATTTGAGTGCTATGTGTGTAAATATGAAACTTTCGGCATGAGATATGTAAATACATAAGAATTGTGTGCTTTGTACGTAAATGCCCCTTTCTTTAATCAGGTTACCATATGTAATACTTAATCAAGCATTGATTGTTAATGGATTACATTGGTCATTGATTTTTCATGTTAGAAGTTATGTTAGAAAATGATTTATTCCTATGAGAAGTTACGAGGAATAAATTATTTATTCAAATTAGGAATTATTTCATTTATCATTTTATAATTATTTCCTTGGATTAGGACTTTTTTTTTATTTTATGTCATTTCTTTTATCTTTAAATAATTAATATGAATTGATTATGGAAATATTATGTGAGATATCTTTCCTTTCATATTATTTCATTTTTATTATCTTTTCTATTTTAGGATTCATAGAAAAAGTTATTTATACCCCATTCATAAAAATAAAAATCCTCTCGTTTAATTCCGCTTAATTCCGCATTATTCTGAATTTCAACATGATATCAGAGCCAAATTCCTTTCCCTAGCCACCGATCATCCCTTCGGAGCCGCCGGGCTCTCTTCCTGTCATCCTCCTTGGAGGAAGGGAGGGACATCGTCTCTCCCATCTCTCAAACATTCTTCGCTTCGCCGCCAAGTTCTCCTTGAAGATGGTGGCGGCAAACCACGAAAAGAAAAGGTTTCCCGCTGTCGACAAGGGAAGCGTCGCTGTCCGAGATGGAGGGAGCAGGAGGTGGGAGTACACGAGTAGTGACCTCTTGGTTGCGATTTTCTCGCGGATCGAAGTAGCAGATCTTATAGCCAGTGTGCCGTGTGTATGCTCAGTGTGGCGGTGTGCTGTGCGGGATCCATTTTCTAGCTTGTGCTCGACTTCCGAAGTTGGAACGATATTTCTCACCGTCTCGGTTGTCGGCGCGATGAAGCGTTCAATTTTGCCGATCTCTTCAATTTCAACATCACCTGAAGTGAGGAGGTCATCGTTTTTGTCTACTTTTCAATCTATTCCGACGAGATCGATCTCGAATATGTCGCAAACAAGTGTCCAATGCTTCAATATTCCAACATGAAGAATCCTCATGTATTTGAAACTGAATTTTGCAAGGCCATTTGCAAAATTGAATGTCTTAAGGGAATGGTTGTGGATGAGAGCCTGATCTGCCATCAGGTCCTTCGACATGTCAATTAATGTTGTGGTAACTTCGTTGAGTAGAAAAAAAGCTGTAGGAGCATTACATGTAGAATTCTTCCCTGCATTGAGTAGAATTCATTTATATTTTTTAGGTTATCTACTTCACCGCAACATTACATGTAGAATTCTTTCGCCTACCTATAGATACAACAGGAACTGCAGTCAAAGGCAATTGTAATCAACTAGAAGTCAGCATTTTCCAACAGGTTGTTTACTTTCCTGCAAACTCTCTTGCTGTATTATCTGTAGGAGCATTCTGTCTACCTACAAACATTGCAGGAACTGCAGTCAAAGACAACCACAGTTATATACTTCCCTGCAAACTCCCTGAAACTTTATTTTGTTGTCGCTTTCCGCCTACCTACAGACATTGTAGGAACTACAATCAAAGACAATCGCAGTGCAGGATGAAGACTTCAAATTGTACTTCACGGGATCTCCCTCACCCACAGTTTGATGTTTTCAAATTCAAGTTGAAAATAGTTTTCAACCATGTTTCAACTTAAGGGAGAGTGTTAGAAGTTATATTAGAAAATAATTTATTACTTTGAGAAGTTATGAGGAATAAATTATTTTCTTAGATTAGGAGTGATTTACTTTCCTATTTTATATTTATTCTTTGGATTAGGTGCTATTTCCTTTCATATTTTATGTTATTTTCTTTATCTCCAAATAATTAATATGAATTGATTATTGGAGATATTAGGTGATATATCTTTCCTTTCATATTATTTTCTTTTTATTATATTTTATGTTCTAAAATCCATGTAAAAGCGTGTTTCATTATTAAAAGGTGATAATAGTGATATTTTTTATGCGATTTTAAAGATTTGAGTGTTATGCGTGTAAATATGAAACTTTCGGCAAGAGATATGTAAATACACAAGAATTGTGTTCTATGCATGTAAATGCCCCTTTCCTTAATTAGTTTACTATATTTAATACTTATTCAAGCATTTATCCTTAATGGATGACATTGGTCATTGTTCGTTTAAGTTAATAAGCTGCTTGACTCCACCTTGATATGCCTTCTCGATGGTAAAGAAGCCTTCAATGTTAGTTCAAAAAATTTTCAATAATTTTTTTGATGAAGAATGATTTGTTTTCTCCACATTAGTACCAATTCACCCTCTTAGCATTTGTGAGGATTCACCATATTATTGAAAGCTGTAGATGTATGTGCTTGGTAAATTTTTAAACTTTGCTGAACTTGGACTCTAATCTCATCAAGTGTGAAGTTCCTTCATTTGCAGAAGAGCATGTTACTATTTTTTGTGGCTGTTTTGGATTAATACTACAAGTAGTGACAACTAAACCTCAAGCAGCAAGATTTTTTTTGGCATCAAACTCCATTGTATAAAGAGTACCTGCAATTGACATCCTACAAGTAATACAGTATGCCCATAATGTTTTATAGTTTTAGAACATTATTTTCTTTATTTTTCATGACATTTTTTTTAGTAGCTCGACCAATATTTTATTGAAGATTTCTGCCATGATATTTTTCCCTTGAATTCATATTAATGAATATTACCAATCTATTTTTGTGTCGATCAATGAAGCCATATATTTTGTACTTTTAAAAGCTAAGTCATTGCTTGAGATAATATGACATGACACATCAAATTAATAAATAATATTGTGGCTGAAGAAATTGATTATACTCAATGATGGCTTCTTTGAATGGAACAGTTTCAATCTATTTGGAGAAATAATTAGTTGTTGTTAATATGAAGTAATGCTTCTTTGATGATGGTGGATCAATGAGTCTAATTATATTCACATCTTGATATTTAATTGGCCTGGTCATTATGTTTGTAACACATTCGGATGTTGATGTATGATGTCATCATGCATTTGACATTCATGACACTGCTTGACATGGTGGTGCAATTTTCAGTTATTGACACCCCATGCTTTTTATCTCAATTGTTATCTTATGTGTTGACCAGTGTCGAACATAAAGCTGTGTGTACTTCAATCACCACTTTGTTTGCTTCATTAATCCCGGGTTTCGTATCTGCATTTAGTCCAGAGATCTATGGCAGTGAGTTTAATTAACATAAACATATTGTAGAGCATTTTTCTTGATTTATGTGACTATCATTTCATTTTTGAGTAATTTATCCTTTTTGAAGTGATCAACGAAAGACTGTCAGCAATCATCACGCTTTTATATAATGAAAATTTTTACTTGACATTCTGAAGATTCCTCGGCTATTGCACTTGAGTGGTCTGATGATTGCCTTCTTGGTTTTGAGAGGTAGCTCTTCATGGACAGTAAGAAACATCTGATATTATATTTTGCTAACTTGAACCTGGTGACTCCTCTGCCAATAGTTTTTGAAGATGTTCTTCATTCAAATTTTCTTGATTTATTGATGAGTGATGAGCAGCTAGGATCACATTCTACTTGCTTGAATTTGATGACCCTTCCACTTGTAGGACTTTTGGAGTCTCTCTATTTGATTTTTTTTTCTTTTTTTGGGACTTGTGGAACTTTCAAAGTTATAACTTGTTGGCATGAATTTGATAATCCCCCTACTCGTTGGGTTTGAGCTGGTTGTTAATGGGATCCATTGGAGGACTCCAAGATTCCACCCATCTAACTGAGTATTATTCAGTGTTTTTTTCTTAGATATTCACTCTTGATAAATTTTATCAACGATGAATTCTAGTAGTACAAATCGGATTTAACCTTCATATTTGCTTTCCCTTTCACTGGGGTCTATTGGCAATGAATTCTTGAACTCAAGATCTATGTGTATCTTGTGTAACTTCTTTTGGCTTGTCTTGAGCTACCATGCCAAATGTAGCTTTTTAGATGGAGCTTTATGAGCCTTCATAATAATTGATCTTTTGCACTTTGTCTTTATCATAACTTTCACTTCTCAGCAATTTCAAAAGTTTATACACACTTGCTGAAGATTTTCAGGTTATTTATTTTGAGGAACAGAACTTTGGTGTTAATGGCAGGCCCAAAATGCCTATTTTAGATCATTATTAGAACTACCCCTTTTTACCAATTTCAAAATTTCAAATTTATTTTCCATAGGGATATTTGCTCCGGGCTCTATGATTTATTATGCAACTAGCTACTCTGGCTATAGTTGTTGGGCTCATATCTCAGTAGTGCTTCTTTACTTTTACCCTCCAGATAACCCTTTCTCACATTAGGAAGCTTTAGCATCATTTCTCCATAGTGTAAACTGCTCGGCAAGGATGGACTTCTGAAGTTGAACATTGTATGCCACTGCATTTTTTGGGGGGGACATTGAATTCCTATATATTTACATGTCTAATAACTAAAATTTACTTTTTACATTTATAACACCCAAATATTTCGTGTCTCATAAAAATACCATTTTTTTAACTTTTAAAAGGTGAAGTACATCTTTTCATGCATATGTAAGGCGGCATATATGAAAAGAGTGAAGTATAGGTGTTAGATATGTAAATAAATAGGACCTGGGTGGTATTGTATGTAAATGTCCCCTAAAAAAAAAAAAAGCTAAATATAGCATACATTTAGTTATAAGATTTGGAATCATGGTCTAGCAAACAGAGAAGTAAATTTAGGGAAATAGTGTTACTTTTTTGTGATATTAAAGATTTGAATGCTATGTCAATAAATAAGAAAGTGTTGGAGAGATTTGTAAATACATAAGAGTTGTGTGCTATGTATGTAAATTCCACATAAATTTAAGGTTGATGATTTTGAAAGGAAAAGAGGGGTATAAGCATTGCTGAAGGTCATCCAAAAAAATAGAAGGAAGGTTTACATGCGTAACACTTAATTCTTATATACTTACATATCTAACACCAAAACTTCACTTTTTACATATATGCCACCTTGACTATGAATAAAAAAGGTGTATTTCACTTTTTAAGAGTTAAAATAGTAGTATTTTTGATGTGATGTGAAAGATTTGAGTGGTCTAAATATAGAAAGTAAAGCTAAGGTGTTAGATATGTGAAATAGGGAAAAAAATTGCGTACGTCAACCGTGTGTAGAGTTGCGTACGTGATAGATTACACGGGAGTTACACGGGGTTACAAGCGGGTTATAACCCCCTTGTACCCTTCTTGTAACTCCCGTGTAACCCCCCTGTAACATTGTAACCTCTGTAACCTACAAATTGATAAAATAGAAGCGCGCAGGTTACATGTGAGTTACACGGGAGTTATAAGGAGGTTATAACACGCTTGTAACCCCCTTGTAACCCCCGTGTAATCTATTACGTACGCAGCTCTTGCGTAAGGTTGACGTATGCAATTTTTTTCTGTGAGATAGATAGGACCTGCCTGGTATGGATGTAAATACCCCCTAAAAAATGCTTAATATAGTTAAATACCTCAGAAAATATGCAATCAGAAATAAATGGAGAATGAGGATTCAAAATACACTAAAAAAACTAGGGATAATTACACATGCATCACTCAAAATATTTCTATTTCCAAATCAAAACCTCAATTTTTTTTTTTTAAACTGCCGAACCGATGTATTTACATGTACCGTTATCAAACCATTGAGACCTTGATAAAAATGAAAAATGCAGGTTATAGTTCTATCATGAATTTTGATATGTGACTCTGAATTTAAAAATTGATGGAAGAATGTGCTAGATTTGTAAATAGTAATCTTTCGAGTCCTATGTATGTAATTGCCCCAAAAAACTAAAGTGAAATTTGTTAGATTAGTATCAATAAACTTGAAATTTCAATTCAAGCTCTCTAACTTTCTTAAATGAAAGAAGCTGATTGTGTTTTTCAACTTTTGCAGTGCACTTGGTACATGGTTTTTTTCAGTTGCAGGGGCTCTAATTGCAATTCCAGTGGGAATAAGAAAGAAATCTCTGGCACCTCTTGTCTTCTTTGGCACCACAGGCACAATGCTTGACATTATTATGGGTATAAGCCAATGTGAGAGGGAGCATGCAGAGAGGCAGATGAAGCTCATGGAAGAAAATAAGCTTGGCAGCAGTTCTGTGGAGACATTAGAGGTGACTGATTCATAGAAATCTTCTCAGCACAAATGTTTGTTGAGTATTTGTTTATCATATTTGGTTTTATGCACAACTCTTGTTTGAAAACATGGAAATAATGTATGTGATTTTCAGCTAGTTTTTTTTTTCGTATTCGTCTTTTTTCGTTCTTTGGGGAATGGGGAGCACTCGAACACAACAACTTGAGATTCAATGAGGTTCGCTTTGCGATCAACCAAGAGTTCCTCTTGAGAGGGTGTGATGTCTTGAAGACAAATAATGAGAGATGATGATTGATAGTGGCTAATTAGATAGAGGCTTTGGTTGATATCATATCTAATAGGAACATCTACATACATACCATATGATTTGTTTATGTATTTAACACCTAAACATTTATATTTACGTGCATATAGTTTAATTTTTAACATAACATCGAAAATATCACCATCATTAGTTTTTTGTGCTTTTGTTTATGACACCTAAATGTTATAATATATAGATATCAAAATCTGTGGCAGCGTATAACTGTGCGCGGCATTTTGAAAACATTACCGTGTCATTTGTTAATCATGTTTGGTCTGCTTATCCCAAAAATTTGTGTTTGATTTTCGTTCGCAAAGTTAATACATTGTATCTCATAATTCAAGCGGAATAAATTTTTTAAAATATATTTGGTCCTATTAATTATAAAAAAAAAGTCAAATCAAGTTATAAAACGATTACATGAGATTTATTTATTTATTTTCATTTTTATTTCGGCTGAATTTTCATGTTTTACTTATTATGCCTAACTATCATTGTTAATGATAAATAATGGTTAATTATAATAATTTGATCTATCATTGTAATTATATTTTTGTAAATAGATATTGATAACTTGTAATTGGGACAAATTATTAATGACAAAATTATTTTGGAATATCAGTTGGAAGTTTCGCCTTTATAATCAAACATGCGTATTACTTTATATTATGAAACTATAACTCTTTAAAGGCGATTTTAGAATCACTTATTATTTATTTTATTTTATTTATATTTAATATAAAATTAATTTTAAGTATCTGTTCAAATTTCATTTACAAACAAATAAATTATTATTTAGTTTGAAATTTTCAAAAAACAATTTGATTGGCTTTCAAAAATAAGAAAAAAAACCTAAAAAAAATATATAAATTAAATACCCTGTAATTCTTCTGTGTTCAACCCAAATCTATCTTTTGATTCATGCCCAAAGAATAGAACGTGGAATCCGAGGGAACGAGAGAGAGAGAGAGAGAGCCTCGGGGCTTTTTTTTTTAAATCTAATGGTTATTTATTTATAGAGATAAAGAGGGAAAAATAATATTAAAATTATGCCCCTACAAGGGAAATCGTAAGGTATAACTTGTCATTTCCCTTTTTAGATCTATCTCCGCGGATCGTTCTCAACATTGGATTCATAGATATCAAGTGGCCGACCCAAGAGCTCGGCCTTTGGTGGCCGTCCCTCAGTGGTCGGCTAGCTGGGTATGGTCGGCCAGGATGGGCACCGATGATCGGCTTCGACAACTACTTTTTTTCAGCTCGGCAAAGCCCAACTTTTTGGCTATAGATTATGCATTTATATATGTAACATCTATACTTTAATTCTTATATATTAATCTTAATTCTTATATATTAATTATCTGAGTACTATAAATATAAAATTCAAATTCTAAGGTAGTGTTTGGTAGCATGCCAAACATAATGGATATTGCTACTGACTTTAACTTAAATCCAACCAAACATAAATTAAAAATAAATAAATATTAAAAAAAAACTTTAAATCCAGTGCTCCGGTAAATTTTTTTTTTTTTTTTTTTTTTTTTTTTTTGCATTTTGTCTGCTTTTCTCACTTTTTGTCTTTTTTTAGGATGTAAATTTAAATTTAATAAATCCGATTGCAAGCCAGATTTAAGGAATTATTCCGCTGTTTGGTCGAGCTCCATTTCATCGCCGAGATAATCAACACAACAATTGCGGCACTCAACAATTTCCATTATATTGCAAAAAAAGAAATTAATAATACAAACACATTTTCTTTTATTATTATTTTTTTAAATTTCTAAATAGAAATCACTAAATAGTTTCATCTGCAAAATAGAAAATTTTGAATTTCATCCACTTTGGACATCAGTAAATACAAAAGCAATGTATAACTTTAATTTTACAAAACAAAACACATAAATTGCAGAAACCAATAATTTCGATATTATTGCGAAAAAACAGCAGAAACTAATAATACAAACATATTTTTCTTTCTTTATTTATTTTATTTATAAACAGAAATCATTAAACGTTTTCATCAGCAAAATAGAATTAAAATTGAATTTCATCACTATGGACATCATCAGTAATGCCAAAAAGCAAACATACTCACACTGCCACTGCTACTTTGAGAGATTCCAAAATCTTGTCATCAATATCAAACTGTATCTGCTTCTTATCCCTTCCAATGCTCACATATTCATCAAACCTCTCCTTCAAATCCTCAGCAAGATTGGTGGTGCTCCTCCATCCAAGTATCTCTTTCGCTTTCCTCGGCTCTGCGTAGAAATGCTGCATTAAAAACTCAACAAGTTAGCCGTCGCTGGCGAACATGACGATAATGAAACATAATTTGAATAAGGAATGATTTTCAAAATCAACAACCATGTTGCGAAAAGGAAACGCCTTCTTCACATCAACTCCTACAGATTTGGGATCATAGTGAACAATTTTGGCTTCGAGACCAGCTGCTTGCGCGCAAAGCTTGACCAATCCGTTGAAAGTGATGGCGCGATCGCTCACGCAGTTGAAGATTTTATGAGAAGAGGCAACGGGGTCAGTAACAGCAAGGAAAAGCATGGTGGATAGATCCCTCACATGTGAGATGTTGGTGAGTTGCATCCCTGATCCAGGAATTGGAACCGGTCTTCCGCGGACAATTCCTGCAAAATTTTGTTGAGATTGGGAAAAGTTAATGTAAAAGGATCATAACAAGTAAATTTCGGTTTACATCGGGAAAACAAAAGTGTTAGGTTGGAGGCTAGTCTTCTAAATCGAGAAGATTTTATAATAAGAAGATTTACATACATAACACAGTTCCAATGCATTTACATATTTAAGATGTAAAGTTCAATTTTTATATACATGTCACCTTACCTATTTATGAAAATGTGTATTTCACTTTTAAAAATTTAAAATAATGGTATTTTTGATGTGATATGAAAGATTAAGGTGGTGTAAAGGTAAAAAGCAATGTATAGGTGTATTTAAATGCCCCTTTTTCATTCAATAGAAAACAAAGCAAATGAAGCCATGGAAAACTTTGATCCATGCATTGCATTGCTTCAATAGGAATATTAATGGGTATTTTTCTAGCAGATGCTTACAAGTTTTAGTTTAAAAACGTTGTGAGTAGTAAAGATCTTATTTTCTCAGGTATTTTCTAGTCATGATGGCATTCAGGTTTTTCAATTGATGCAAATTAAGTGTAATTATTTTTATTTTAACATTAGAGTAATTAATTTGAAGGGAGTGTCACTTTGTTGAAACATCAATTATTGTGGCTTTTATTGTTTGGTCACTTTTGGAGGATGAAAGTAGAGAATATGAGGACATGAAAGTAGTCAGAGAAACAAAACGTCTGTTTGGACAAAGCTATAGTTTTCCTAAATTTAATTGTAAAAATTTTGTGGGGATCAGTTTTTTTGAAAAATGTTATAGATATTATAGATATTTTCTGTTTGAAAAAACCAGAAAGCAGTTAAGCTACTATATTCTAGTAGATTTGGATCTCAAAAGTAACTATTCACCCTCAAAATTTTTTGAAAATCAGCAAAAAATAGTAGAAAACGAATGTGCGGTAGCGATTTGAAAAGTAAAGCAGTAAGAAAACTGCTTCAAATGGACCCTAAGTGAATCTTTATGATTTATAGATGATAGCATACAGTGTGGTAGATATTTGAGAGATCTTTATCTAGGCAATGTGTTAGTGGCCTATGTTGTTTGCTTTGAACAAAGGCGTTCAAGATATCACCTTTTCAGTGCTAACTGAAACAAGGACAAAAAATTGTAAAAGGTATCGCTTGGCATTGAAAATGGAACGTTTATGTTAATGCTAACTAAATTAGTATATATTTACTTTGGCTTTTTCTGAGGAAGGTTTACATACATACCACACAATTCCTATGTATTTACATATCAAACACCCACATTTAGGTGTATTTAACTTTCTAAATGTTGATAATAGTGGTATTTTTGATGTGATATGAAAATACATAAGAATTGTGTGGTATGTATGGACATGCCCCATTTTCAAAATGCGTATACAAATTCTATGTTAAAAGGTCACAAAGAAGCTATAAAGTACTTAAATATAGTGATAATTGGTATGACAGGTTGGAGGCTGACTATAAATATCTAGCTAAGTTAGACCCAGTGTTGAGAGTGCTTATCTAAGTTACAAGGATTGAAAGGGATCAACGGCGAGGAAGTAGATCTTTTTGTTTCATTAGAATAAATCAATGGTGCAATTTTTCATGATAAATGTGCAATCAAGGTACCAAATTTGTGTGGGATCTTCTTTACCGCTGCCCTATTTGATTATATAATGTGTTCAAATATCTTTGCTGCATACCCTTTATACCTCATGTTCTCAATTGTTTTAACTAGTGTTTTGGACTTACTTTTGCTAATATTCAGCTGAACAACTCCTTTGAATTTTAAATTTAACCAACGTGGTCTCTATGTCTCCTTTCACTTGCAAAATTTTAAAAATTTTAAGGGCTCCGAGTTATTCTAATGTTGTGGTGTTCAGAAAAACTTGCAGCACGTTTTATTGCACGACTGATAGGTGAAAGCCTGCAAAAAACTGCAAATAACCTAAATGAAACAGAATAAAATATTATCTACAAATTTTGACTTCTCTTGACAGGAATGACAATAAAAATAATAATAATAAAAGAAGAAGAAAACCAGCCATTCCAATTGTCTCTATGATGGATAAAACTGTAGCCTATGGTCTGGGGCTAATCTAGTTATGTTTCAAGTAATCAGAAAAATTGACAAATAACATTTCAACAAACTACGCTTCCATGATGAGTTAAGAGAAAACACATATAGTGGTGCCAGCAAACTTATGATGGAGTATAGTGTCAAAATAGTCCACTGGTTGTTTACATGGAGACATTTTAATCTCAGAGTTTATAAAAGTGTCAAAAATTAGTATCCAGACTCTTTAAATTGGGACTTGAATAGTCCTTCGAGGAGACTATTTCAACCCATATTAAAAAAAATATGGGGACTAAATTGACACTTTATAAATTCTAGGACTAAAATGACCTCTTTCAAATAATCCGGGGACTATTTTGATACTTTTCTCATTTATAATGTATATATTATCCAAATACTGCTTGCAAAAAGTACTCTGCTTGAGCAAATAATTTAAAATGAAATAGAAGCAATAATGTGAGAGAAGCTGAGGCATACTGTCAAAGAACCACTCCTCACAATCCTTGTTGTTCCCAGATCCTAACATGTACTGGGGCCTGAAAATTGCCCAGCTACTAAAAGATAAATCTGCAATATATCTCTCCACTGCAGCATGACCTGCATCATCTTTAACAGGATCCTGCAGCACTAGCATTCTTCAGTTGTAGTAAGGAAATGCCAGTTGTTTATGAACACACTGAAGCCTAGGAATAGTTATTAGGCTTCAGGCTTATAATTCTACCTTAATTACTAAAACTTTTGTATTTTTTTCCCTCATTGCACTAAGTTTCTCTCTCCTATGATCAAAGAGACATCATTAAAAGCTGAAGTTAAGGCCCCGTTTGGAGTCACTTTTATTTTTTATTTTTAGTATGTTTTATTTATGTTTTGATATGAATCAAAACGTATTTGGTTATGATTTTTGTTTAAACATCTTTTAAGTGTGATTTAAGCATTAAAACCAATAAAGCCTATATATCTCGACATTTCACCACAGTATGCATATTATAATTCTCAGCATCATTAGTGCAACACCTGCATGATTTAAACGATGAAGTTAAAAAACAAATTAAATTACATGATAGTGAATATTTTAACACCATGAATGTCAAATGAAGTTCTCGGGTAATGCAAGTGACCTTTTATGTTTTATAAGCATAAGTATCCTGAACTAATTGTGTAAGACAAAAACAAAAGATTGCAAGTACGGGCTAAAACTTTTCAAATAAGTAGGAAGATTAATTCTAATACTTATATTTTACATTTGCCACTTAATAGGTTCGTAAGTCCAATTTTCAACTCAGAAAATTTAAAGCTTACTTTTAACTCTCAAAGTTTGATCGACTCTTCTATTGGAGGAAATTCTATTACAACACTGCTTCTACTGAGCCGATGAACCCTATTACACCTACTTATTTTGATGCTAAGAATATTTTAAATAAAAATAATATTTGGCAAAATTAATGACTACCAACTCTTTATGAAATGACAAGACAGAACTATATCAAAAGATATATGGATAACAAAATAACATAGCAAAAGCTTGCACTTAATCTCTTGAAAATTACATCATTGATAACTTTTCAATGGAGAGTTCTTCGCACCCTGAGGAAATTGTTCAAATTTCATCAATTTTAGTTGACTTCAACAAAATTAATCACAAAAAATTAAAAGTATAATACGAATAAATGGAATTGGATCATTTTTCAATTCTTTATAGACTCCTTATTTAACCTTTTTGATGAGATTAAATGTAATAAGATAAGAATAATCTTAATCATAACTTAAGTCTAGAAATTGTTTATAAATATGACTGATTTTGATATTTTTTTAGTTAATGATGAATGAATGAATTATTTGATGAGGTCATTTACAGTTGATTGCTCTCCATTGATCTAAGTTGTGTATGCGGATTCCTTCAAGATGTGTACATGAAGTTATTACTCCTTTCCTCTTCAAATTATATATGCCAAGTTCTTTTTAACCTCAAGGGGTCTACCTTGTAGAACAATTAAACAAAGAAAAAGAGAAATTTATTAGCCCTTATATTAGATGGTGTGTAGTGATGCCTCAGAGCTATAATTCTCAAAAGCAAACAAATCTCTATGAAATGAAGGAAATTTATGATAGTAAAAAAGCATATGGTTTAACTATCATGTGGATGCCATTAGACAGATGATGCATATTAGCAGTGAGAAAATGAGAATAAATAGAAAGCACATCTCAAGGATATAATGACCTCAAATACATTTATTTTATGTAGAAAAATCAACGCATAACTTACTGATGAGAGGATACCGTCAAAAGCTATATAAACTATACAATCCACTTTATTTCAGGGGATTTGATTTCTTGCTCTTCATTGACTTAAAAGTTTCTCGAGCCAAAAGAGAAAATAATGTGTAGAATGCAGCGGTGATTTTACTGGATTCAACACACTATTATATTATTGAGCTAGAGATATTCTTTTCTATGAGTTGGTTGTGTGGCACTACCATGAAGCAAAACATGAATTAGTTGAAAACAAACATAACTATTGCCATGATTTTACACAATTAGAAAAAAAAAAAATGAAGTAGGAATACAAAATAAAAGTACTTTAGAAACCACGTCTTTAATAACGTCTTTAATAAACAATCCTATTGATGAAATATGATAATCATTAAGAACAAATAATAATCAAGCCTACAAATATTTTTATTAACTTCATAAATAAAATTGTTTGACATAGATTTCCAAATAGCCACAATAGTTCAGATAGTACCTAAAAGCCAAATTAAAAATAGTACAATAAACAACAGGGACATGACAATGTTAACAATCCTCAACAACATTTCTCAATATCAAAAAGCTTGGAATGATAAATAACCAAAACAAAGAACACGAGTCTCCAATAGTATTGCATGCAAAATTTTTGGATAATTTGACTAATATGTACCTCTATACATCAACATGAATTTTAGACAACTAGTTGCACCGACATACGGAGCATAAAATTAAATTTCAAATCAAAGGATTGGCATGTCCAGTACATACCCCTTCAACATGTGGGATCTCATCACTTGTCTTATAGATGCCAGCACTGCTGATGAAGAGAAATTGTTTGACTCCTGAAGATTTAGCCCAGTAAGCTACAGGCCTGCAAATGAAGAAATGTGTAAATACAGTTACAATTAGGGGTGTAAACAAATCGAATCGAGCTCGAGCCACCCTTAGCTTGAGCTTGAGCTTGAGCTTAATTCTACACATTCAAATCGACTTGTTTGTTACGAATGAGAGAAAAAAATATTAATTTAAGATAATGTTATAATAAATAAGAAATAAAAAGAGACGGGAAAAAGATAAGGAATGCCTTCACCAATTAGGAGTGGGAGAGGAGGCTCTTGTCACCAACTAAAAGAAGGAAGATGACAAAGCCATTGAACGGGAAGGGAGGATTAGCCAAACACACAACAAGGAAGTAGACAACCATTAATTTATGTCATGAGTCACCGAATAATAATCCATTGACCTATAATACAAAGCATTTTGTATTGATGACAACTTCCAATAAAGAAAACTAAAAAAAATTGTGCCCCCAAAAGCAGATAACGTGGACCAATGGGAACCTACCTACATGAGTCTCTTTTCAGGATCCAGACCTGCTAAAGGATCCAGCCCAAAGTGAGTGCGATAGAAATGGCACAGCCTTGCCAGATCAGACAAATATGGACCGAATGCAAATACCAAGCACGAGTGGTCGAGTATAAATAGCTGAGTATGAGCAAACAAAGAGCGAATGTCGTGAGCAGAGATCTTCAACCATCCGCCAAACAACTGGTTGCCTATGGAGAGGAAATCTTCGAGAAGGTCTTGATTTTAATGATGATGTGATCAAATAGACAGTTAGATGTCTCTAATGATCTGTCTAATTTATATAGAGAGATTACTACTATGAAAGGGAGAATATTGAATGTAAACGGATTCCAATCCTCATCTAGTGGAACCCTGCTCATTCTCTCATTAACTGAGCTCTCCTAGCCCTTTCTCTCCCCCTTAGCTATCTGTCCCTCCTTCCTCACCCTCTATGCCTTGGCTAAGATCCGAAAACAAAATGGGATTCAACATCCCGATAACCAAACGAAATGCATAAATAGCTAAAAAGTTCACCACATGAAATGAACACCACGCACACTAAAAATTAAGAAAAATTTCTTCTGATAACAAAGCAACAACTCACTTCACAGAGTCCAAATCCTTGCCATTATTATCCAAAACCACATCAAATGCGGCCGAGCCCACAACCTTACCCACATCGGCAGGATCTCCCCAAACCGTCCGAGCGCCAGCACTGACCAACTCCTGTAAAACCAACCAAAATAACAAGTAAGCGCCGGTAAAAAAAGACACCAGAAATCTCTTCTGACACAACAGGCATCAAGGAAATGGAATCAACTGAAAATCTAGTGAAGGGCGGCTTCTTCATTTTGTCGGAACTCTCATCTCCGACGGTGAGGATGTTGACCTCATGACCGGCGCCGAGAAGTTCGCGAGCAAAGTAGAAACCGATCACTGCGTGTCCGCCGCTATTGGTGTTAATGATGAGAACCCTCTTCTTCTCCATCTCTGACTCTGTATTAGTGGTCGGAGAAGCTTCAGCCACGAGACGGGACCGATACGAAACAGCACGGGGGAGCGAGAGGCATAGGAATTTCCGATAGGATAGGGGTGCTCGGGGGGGAGAGAAGGGTGAAGGGAAGAGGAAGAAAGAACGCTGCCACGAATGAGAAGAGGCGGCGGCGGCAACGTAGCTGGCGGAGGACATTGCCGGTGAATTATGGTGTGTGGTAGCGGCGGCGAAGAATGGCGAATGGGCAGCGTTGATCAAGTGAGAGGGAGAGCGACAGAGATGATAAGGTGAGAAAATTTTAAATGACTCGTGAACAATGAGCTTGTATACATGTACATGTTGAGCTCGTGTTCGGCTTGAAATTGACTCAATAGAATATAAAATGCCGCATAATCACGTTAATAATACGCGGACTGCGGAATAACACTGATAACACCAAGAAACACCCACAATAACACCTAAGTAACACATGAATAGTACGGGTTTTACTCAGGTGTTATTGTTACTTGAGTATTATTGTTGTGTTATCAGGTGTTGTTCCGCAGTGTTTAGAATAACACCAACAACACCGCGGAATAACACCTGAGTAACACCCACTGTGTTACTCACTATTATTCCGCGGTATTATTGACGTTGTTGATGTTATTTAGCGGTGTTATTGGTGTTATTCCGCTGAATAACACTAATAACACCGCATAATAACACCGAATTAACACCTGTTATGCTTTATTCAGCCGTGTTATTGATGTTTGAATAACAACTAAATAATACAGCGGGTGTTACTCCGATGTTATTATGCGATGTTATTAGTGTTATTCTGCAGTGTTACGCCGCGGAATATCACTAATAACAACATTGAACATCATTAATAACACCATGGAATACCACTAATAACACTGTAGAATATTGAGCATATTTATATTTTTATTTATGAATTAATTAATTATTTTTTTTCGAGCGAATTCGAGTCAAACACGAGCAAACAAATACATGTTCGTGTTCGACTCATTTATATTTCGAGCTTAAAAATTTATTCATGTTCGACTCATTAAACTTAACGAAAGAGCCAAACACAAGCAGTTCATGATGGACGAGCCATTCAGACAGCCCTATATATAAGCATATTACTCTCAAGTTTTGCAGTACATAAATGAGAATTGTGCTGTACTTACAACTGACCACCCAATTCCTATGTATTTACACATCTAACACCTAAACATTAATTTTTACATACCACATTTTCTATGCATGAAAAGGTTAATTTCACATATTTTTAAGTTAAAATGGTGATATTTTTTATATGATATGAAAGATTTATGTAGTTTAAATAAAAAAATAAAAAAAATTTGTAAAATCTAGTTGTTACATATGTAAATACATAGGAATTAAATGCCCTGAATTATAGATGGTGTTCCAAAATCCCTTAGCTAATTATCTCTCATTAGTCTCATAAAGAGGAGAGAATATTCCGTTCGTACATCGCACGTCTGGATGACCAACCACCAACCGCCACATCACATACACATCATCCACGATCGATGTGACGGCTGGTGGTTGGCAGTCAAAATGCAAGCCAACACTGTCAAACAAAATAATAAGGCGACAAAAATGCGTACCACGACGATTCCAATGCTCCAAACATACACTTAATATATTACATAAACATGCATTTCCACATTACTTTTTTAGTCCCAACACGACTTTTCTTTAATCTATAGTATACATTTTGGGATTGTAAAAATTATCATAAATCAAACACAGCATTTTAACACAAATTCATGATAAAACCCTAACTTGCATTAAAAAACTGTGAAAAAATGAATGAAAAATGATGCTAGTTTTATAAATAGCAATATTGCCAGTGCCATATATGTAATTGCCCCTAAGAAAATAGCATTTTAATAGAATCTTTCAAAAAAATTCTCCCTGCATTAAACAAACAAAAAAAAAAAATAAAAATAAAAATAAAAATCTCTGAAGCATGAAATCCAGCCTAGAATTCAATGACAAAACTAACTCAACATTTACCTAAAACCTTTCACCAAATCTGAAAAACACAGCTCCAGTTCCTGAATTATGATCAACTGCATACTCCATTCTCACCAGCCCCAACTTCGCACCCACACCATACGACGACCCATGTCCGACGCGTCGAAAGAACTCCGTCGGATTCCCCTTCAAGTCCTTCGAGCTTCCGAGATCATTTCCATGCTCCACAAATGTGTACACATGAGTGTTCCTCACTGGAATCCTCAACTCAGCAGCAACCTGATAAGAAATACAAGTTTAAGCCTTCTAGTGTCTAAAATGCATGTTTCAGTATCAGCGCAAAATGCCAAAATAGTCCCTTTGCGAGGGAAAAAAATTGCGTGCGGAACACGTACGCAGAGCTGCGTACGTAAATGGGGTGTAAACGAGGTACATAGAGATTACAAGGGGGTTATATCCGCGTTATAACCTCCTGTAACCTACTTATAACCCCCTTGTAACCCCTGTAACCGCGCTTGTATTTTCATGTATGGGTAGTTTACAGGCGGGTACAAGGGAGTTATAAGTAGATTACAGGAGGTTATAACACAAATATAACCTCATTGTAACCCACTTATACCCGTTTACGTACGCAGCTCTGCGTACGTATTCCGCACCCAATTTTTTTCCCTTTGAGAGTCCATAAAGTGCTAAACTAGTTCCCAAATTTCAATTAGAGCTACAAAAATATAACTATTTCAACATATATTAAAAGAATTTCGCGGCTAAATTGATATTTTTATAAACTTTGGAACTAAAATAACACAAAGAGTCAGAGGAATACCTCTAGAATGTTTCGACTGGCGCCGAGTTCCCCCATGTTGTAACCTCTCACGGAGTACGGACCACCGAGTGTGAAAGCATCGTAGCTCGGCAGATCGCCGATGCAGCCGCCGTAATGTCCGTGAAGGACGAGAACAGGCGGCGGAGGCTTTCCGGCGCCTTCTTCTACTTGTTTTAGTTGAATGAAGCGAGTTAACGTTAGTTGGTGGCGGTTGAAGAATGGAAAGTTGCTGCCGATACCAAGGCCTTGGTCCAACTATATCAAGTCATCCATGAAAAAGAATAGTTTTAGAAAGCAGTTATTTTCATATAGGGAAATTTACATGCATGCCATACAGTTCTTATGTATTTACATATCTAACACCTAAAGTTCGATATTTATACATATAACACCTTGGTCACACTTGACACCTTAGTGTCATGAACCAATGCATACAGAAATATATTTTACTTCAAAAAAATATTGATGCCGACGTTAAAAATTAGAGTGGTGTGCATGTAAATATGAATGTTTAGGTATTAGATATGTAAATGCATAAGAATTGTATGTTATGTATGTAAATGCCCCTTTCACATAAAACTATGACCATATGAAAACAAAGAACCCAATATTTTTTCACAATCACCGCAGTAGTTCTCCAACTTTCTTGTTTATTTGCATGAAAACATGAGTGGCTGTAGGTGTTAGTTTATATAAAGATTTACATATACACCACTCCATTCTTGTGTATTTCCATATCAAACACCTAAACTTCAATTTTTACATATATGCCACCTTACCAATTTTTACATATATGCCACCTTACCAAAAGGTGTAATTTACATTTTAAAATTTAAAATGGCAGTATTTTTTATGTGATGGGAAAGATTTGAGTGATGTCAATGAAAAAAAGTAAAAGTTCAGGTGTTAGGTATGTAAATATATAAAAATTGGGATGTATGCAAATGCATCTAGTTTATATTGAAAAATAGATGAAAAAAAAGAAAAATAACATCAACACATAGATGTGGAATTTATGTAGGTTCACCGAATTGACGGTTGTTGCAGATTTTATTTTGATTTAATTATACAGAATTATGTTACCCCCAGAATATCGCCGTCCGTCCCAGACTGGCTGGAAAAGACTCAACCGGCCCGCAAGCGGGCCGGTCTGTGCAGCGTGAAAGAGCTGGCCGCAGAAGCGCATCAGGAAAGGGTGGGGGCCGCAGAAGCGCATCAGGAAAGGGTGGGGTCCATTAGAGCCATAATCACATGTTCAATGATGAGAAATTAAAGGAGATCGGAGGAAATGGTTTTTGAAATGCTTGAAGAGATTCTATTAATGTTGTTTTCTTTCTTCTTGTGGTGCTCCTGGCGACGTCTAGGGTGTGGGAGAGATGATCCATCTCTTGAATAGTAGATCAAACTTGTATTTTGCTTATTTTCTTTTGATTATTGTAAGAGTAGCCCTTGTTTGTGTTTCTTCCACCTATCTATTGCGTTTCGTAGTGGTCTGTTCGTTGATTTTGGTGACAAGACATATCAAATTGGTATCAGAGCATAGAACTTTAGTGGATTGGTAGCAAAGAAAGTTAATGTACTAGAAGAAGATTAGAGCAATCCAATCGGGAATGGAAGAAATGTTTGCAACCATTGAGGAAAGATTTCTTCTATTCAAAGTCGAATGAATGATAGATTTAAAAGCATAGAAAAAATGCGAGAGGTGATGAAAAAAATCATGGAGATGTAATCCAAGCCTGTGCCGACCGCTCCAGTTGCAAACCCTAACCAAGGTTTATCAGGGAATTCTTGACCAGGTCAAAAGAGAAGGAGATGGAGCGAGAAGACAACGAAGAATACATCATCTACCTAGAAGAGCATCCCCCCTGGGGCTCCGAGAGAAAAGGGAGTGGAGACTTCTGATGGAGAGAGAAGGGATGGTAGAAGGGGCACGGAAGAGTGCGATGGAGGAATGAGAGAATCGAGAGTGGGATATGCATATGATCAAAGGAGGGAGTTCAACCCTAGATGCATGGGGGTAAATACCGAAAGAAGAGAATGTTGAGGTGGAGATGCAAAGGTCAGGAAACTGAAGATGCTAATATTCGAAGGGGAGGATGCACATGGATGGGTGTATCGAGTAGAGCGATACTTTGTAACCAACGAGTTGACTGAGGAAGAGAAGCTCATGACAGCGGGATTATACTTGAAGGAGAAGGTTTTAGCGTGATTCCAGTGGATAGAGGCAAGGTATCTGATGCGCTGATGAGAGGATTTTATGGATTGTTTGTTGGAGCGTTTCCAAGAAATTTGAGAAAGAGACTTACACGAGTCATTCTATGCTCTGACTCAGGAGGGAATGGCTAGGGAATACCGAGAGAATTTTGAGCTCTTATCAGGGAGGTTAAGGGAGATTTCTGTAGCAGGGCTAGAAGGGAACTTCTTCAGAGCAGCCATCTGCCCCTTGTTATTGCGTGGATCGTGAAAAATGATGGAACTCGCCTAGATGATTGAGGATAAAAAACAGATGAAGAAGACTAGCAAAGACGACAACACTGGGAGATTCTACAAGTGCACCATGACAACCACGACATTAAGAACACAGCGGTGTCTTTTAGAAAGAGACGCCGAAGGAGAAGAGTATAGGACCCCAACCCAGCGGTAATTTCAAGCACCTCGCAGATACAAAAGTGCAAGACAAAAGAGCCAAATGATTGTGTTACTGTTGTGACGAGAACTGCGCACCAGAACACCGTTGCAAAGATCGTACCCTTCAGGTTCTTTTAGTTTAGGAGGAGGATACAAAGAGTGAGAAATCATAAGAGGAAGCAGCGGAGAAGCAATTGCATTTGGATATAGCAAAGGTGTGGGATTTACCCTGAATCACACTATGAAGGTGAGGGGATGGATAAGGGAACACACGGATGTGGTGTTGGTGGATAACAGGGCCACGTAACTTTATCTCAAATCAGATTGTGGAGAAGTTAGGGTTAAAGCTAGTGACTACAGGGAGTTTCAACGTCATAGTGGGGGCATGGAAGGTGGAGAAAAGTCTGAGAATTTGCAAGGGGCTAGTTCTGACACTGTATAGCCTACAGGTGGTGAAAAAATTCCTTCCTTTAGATTTGGGCAGCGTAGATATGATTTTGGAGATGAAGTGACTGCGAACATTATGGGAGATGAAAGTAGATTAGAAGTCCTTGACGATGGAGTTCCAAGTGGAAGGTAGGAAGGTGATGCTGAAAAAATATGCTAGTTTATGCAAAACCATGGTGTCACTCAAAACCATGGTCGTCAATTCGTAGAACAGGACTAGGCAACTTGGTGGAGTTACAGAACTTTGAGGAAATTTGAGATATAGATTTGGTAGATTTTCCGAAGGGGGTCCAGCAGCTCCTACAACAGTTTACAGATGTTTTCCAACAGAGCACAAGCACATTATTAAATTGAAAGAGGGTTTTTCACCCATCAGCGTCAGATCATACATATACCCCCATATTCAAAAAGATGAGATAGAGAAGTTGATCTGAGGGATGCTTGGGGCTGGGATTATCAGGCCTAGTATGAGCCTTTTATCCCGTCTCGTTCTGTTGGTGAAAAAAAAAGATATGGTAGTTCGAGATTCTGCGTGGAGTACCGGACTTTGAACAAAGAAATGGTGTTGGACAAGTTTCCAATTTTTGTGATTGATGAGTTACTAGATGAGCTTTATGGGTCGTTATTTGCTCAAAAATTGATTTTAAGTCAGGGTACCACCAGATCAGGATTAATCCAGCAGATGTGCACAAGACAGTATTCAGAACACATGAAGGACATTATGAGCTCTTAGAGATGTTGCTTGGCCTCATCAAAGCTCCGGCGACATTTCAATCCCTCATGAATAGGATTTTTCAACATTATCTCTAGAATTTTATCACGATTTTCTTTGATGACATTTTGGTCTACAATCGTACAGAAATAGAGCATGTAGAGCACCTGAGGAATGTCCTGGAGAGATTGAGGGAGCACCAGTTTTATGCTTATTTGAATAAATGTTATTTCGCATAGTTACAGGTGAAGTACCTATGACATGTAACCTGAACAGGAGTAGCAGTGGATCAGTCCAAGATCGAAGCTATGATTGATTGGCCCTTACCAAAGAGTCTGAGATTGTTGAGAGAATTCTTGAGTCTAACCGGCTGCTCTGGAAATTCATGAGAGGATATGGCACAATAGCATGGCCACTAACGGAGCAGTTAAAAAAAGACAATTTCAAATAGGGAAAAGAAACAACAAAGACATTTGAACATCTAAGTAGAACCATGACTAGCGTACCGGTATTAGCACTTTCAGATTTCAGTAAACTATTTATGGAGGAGACGGATGCGTCAAGGTACGGATTGGGAACATTGTTCATGCAAGATCAACGAACGATTGCCCACTTTAGCCAGGTTCGGATGGCTAGAGTGAGGCTAAATTCAGTATATGAACGAAAATTTATGACAATTATCTTGGCCCTTCAGAAGTAGCGGCCCCACCTGTTGGGACGACAACTTTTGGTCTGGACGGATCAGAGAAGTTTAAAGTATCTTCTAGAGCAGCGGGTGGTGACTGAGGAGCAACGGATGGCTTCCAAGCTAATGGGGTATGATTTCGAGATTCAGTGCCGGTCAGGATTGGAGAACAAAGCAACTGACACACTGACGAGAAGGTAGAGGAACCCTAATTGATGGTTCTATCGGTACCCTTGGTCCTAGATTAGGAAGCCTTGAAAAAGGAGAGTGAAAGGGATGAGGGGTTGAGGAAGATAAGAGTCAAGTTACTACAGGATCCAAAAAATCATCCAGAATATGCATTGAGTGGACAACAGTTGCTCCACCAGGGAAGATTTGTGCTACCCGAATCATCAAAATATATTCCCGGATTATTACAAGAGTTTCATGTCAGTGTGATCGGGGGACACTCAGGCGTGCAGAAGACCTATAGTCATTTGGCAGCAAAGCTGTATTGAATATGAATGCACTTAAAAGTGGAGGGCATGATGGCAAAATGTAATGTGTCAGCGACACAAGTACTTGACCACGGCACCATGAGGGTTACTACAATCATTAGCATCGTCGAGAAAGGTGAGGGAAGAAGTGCTGATGGATTTTATCAAGGGGGTGCCTTTGTCAGAAGGGTTCACGGTGATCATGGTGGTCTTGGATCACCTAAGTATGCACATTTAATTCCCTTACGACATCCCTACACTGCGGACTCAATCGCGACGGTGTTTATCCGAGAAGTGATCCATTTGCACGGAGTGTCGGAATCAATTATATTGGATAGGAGCAAGATGTTCATCAGCTACTTCTGGAAGGAGTTATTCAGGTTGCAAGTGAAAAACTTTAAAAGAAGCGCCGCATATCATCCCCAGACTTATGAGCAGACAGAGATGGTCACCGGGAGTGTGGAGACATATCTTCATTGTTTTGTATCTGATACACTGAAGCTATGGCTAAGTGCATTGCATTGGTCTAATATTGGTATAATATGCCGTACCACATCGCAGCACGGGCAAACACTTTCAAGGTATTATATGGGCGGAATCCACCTTGATACAATATAAGTACAGTACCACACTGGTATCCAACGTCGATCAGTACTTGGAGGAGAGGGACAAGATACTAGCAGAGCTCAAGGGGCATTTATTGAGAGCTCAACAAATCATGAAGAGGAAGGCAGACATACACAGGAGAGAGGTGCAATTTGAACCAGGAGACACGGTCTACTTGAAACTAAGGCTCTACCGACAGGAGACATTGGTCAGAGGATAAGCGAGGTGATGACACTCATCGGGACAGTGGCCTACCATTTGAAGTTACCACCGTCGTTCACACAACACCCGATCTTTCATGTATCATAGTTGAGACGTGCGATTGGAGATCTTAAACCCTCGTTTACACACCATCGGCACTGACGGAGGACTTGGAGATGATTCTCAAGCCGCTAGAGATCGAAGGAGTGCGTTGAGGAGTAGAAGAAACAAAGGAGGTAATTGGAAATGGATGCCAAACTATGAAGCAACATAGAAGCTTTATGAGGTAATCCACAAGCAGTTTACATCCTTCCACCTTGAGGACAATGTACTTTTTTGTTTTTTGAAGGGAGTAATGTTACGCCCAATATCGCGTTGGTCCACCCTGGATCGGCCAGAAAAGGCTCAATCTGCCCGCAGGCAGGCCAGTCTATGCAGCGTGAAGCAGAGGAGCGGGCAAGACTAGCTGCAGAAGCGAATCAGGAGAAGATGAGGGCCGTAGAAGCGAATTAGGAGATGGTGGATTCCATTAGGGCCATATTCACATATCTAGGAGGAGAAATTAAAGGTTTGGAATGAAAGTTGGAGATTAAAGTTTTTGAAATACTGTGAAAGGATTTTATTAAAGGGAATAGCCTAAGGTTGCTTTCTTTATGCATATTTTGTTGTAGCCGATGTTTTCTTTCTTCTTGTGGTTGTATAGGGTGTGTGAGAGACGATCTACCTCTCAAACAGTAGATCAATGTTGTATCTTGCTTATTTTCCTTTGATTTTTGTAAGAGCGGTCCTTTTCTTCCACCAATCTATTGTAGAGTAGTTTGTTCGCTGATTTTGGTGTCAATGCGTATCTAATTACAGCTCAATTTCTTTTGACACAAACATAAGATAATACCCCTTATTTATAAATTAAACAGCTCAAGCTGAAAAGCCACTAACTCTACAGGCTATTACATGCATACCATCAAAAGTCTTATGAATTTAAACTTCTAACACCTAAAATTTACTTTTTACATTTATAGCACTCAAATCATTCATATAACGCCAAAAATACTACTATTTTGACTTTTAAAAGATGAAATACATATTTGTATGCATAGGTTGGGTGGTAGAAATATAACTATTTAAGTTTGGGGTTTAGATATGTAAACACATAAGAATTGGGTTGTATATATGTAAAGCTTCCATCTATGGAACACAACTTATGATACACATCAATGAAAAATCCTTTTTCAATCAATAGATGTAACTCACCTGAAACACATTCCGCTCACCAACAACAGCGCCATTTACAAATTTTGTGTTGTCACGTGTAATATTTGCTTGCGCAAATGCCATGCGGTCGACACCAGTGCCGCTGAGGGTTGTGGGAGGTCCATCCATGCTCAAGCCGCCGCTCGGTAAAGGCCTGGCCCCATGAGTACAAATGCTACTTGTTTCATCACGAGTTGTTATCTCCTCCATCACTAATCCATAAGTGAACTTGCTTTGACGTGTGAAGCTCTACAAAGTGCACGAAAATTGTTATTTCAAAGGAATCGAAAACGAAATTTCACACATTTATAAAATAAAAGGGGCATTTACATACATACCACCCAATTCCTATGGATTTACAATCTGACACCTAAACAATGCTTTTTATACACTTATACCTCCCAGATCTTTCATATCACATCAAAAATACCACCAATTTAATTTTTATGAAGTGCTAAGGTGGCATGTATGCAAAAGAATTGAAGTATAGGTGTTATATATAAAAACATATAGGAATTGAGTTTTATGTATGTAAATCTTCTGAAACAAAAATAAAAAAGCGCATTTACATAAATACCACCCAATTCTTATTTATTACATATCTAACACCTAAACATTGATTTTTATATTTATAACACCCAGATCTTTCACATCACAAAGAAATACCACCATTTTAACTTTTAGAAAGTGAAATACATTTTCTTGCATGGGTAAGGTGGTACGTATGTAAAATTGAACTTTAGCTATTGGATATATAAATACATAAGAATTGAGTGGTGTGTATGTAAATCTTCCAAAAAAATATACAAAAAGAAGCATTTATTTATATCTGACCTCACTTATATTTGCCTTGAACCCAACTCGGTCGATCCAGACTGGAGGAACTTCATCCACTCCAGGCCCACCAGTGAAGACTGGACTCATCTTTCTGCTGTTAAAGCAGCTAGCACGAAACGTTCGGTTGCGCGGGTTGGTCACCCCATCTACATAGGGATGTACATAATCAAACTTGAAAGACAAATCATCCTAGACAATCAACAAAATACAATTATCAATAAAATGATACAAAAAAAATAGATAGTTATTATAAAAATGCCATTAACAGTAAATAAATTGACCATAAGATGAATGCAATCTTAATTTTTAAGGATCCAAAACATAGTGGGTGACTTCGAATCATCTATGCACATATTACTTGCATTTAGCATATGAAACTTCTTTTAGAAAAATAGTTGGTTGATAAAGTAGAAAAAGTTAGGGGCACATGTATACCACACAATTCCTATGTATTTACATATCTAACACCTTTAATTTATTTTTTTACTTTTATACCACCAAAATCTTTCATATAACACCAAAGGTACCACCGTTTCAACTATTAAAAAATGATATACACCATGCATAGTTAGGGTGGCATGTAAAAATTAAAGTTTAGGTGTTAGATACATAAATACACAAGAAGTGAGTGGTATGTATATGAATATTTCAAAAAGTTAATGATGCCCAAGTTAACCCAAAAAACAGAAGGGGAAGCAAATTTTATTACAAAAACAGCAGGATTACAATCAAGACATTGAAACAGAATGATAACATGACGCAACACAAATATCCCGATGGGGTGAGGCAGGATGGCCGGTGGAACAGCTGCAGGGTGGCTTGGGAAAGGTCATGATAGGTTGAAGTGGTGTGGGGAGGGTGGAGGCATCAATGGAACGGCGTAAAGACGAGGCGGCTGTGAGCAAGAGAGGCGTAAGAAGAGTGGCGGCAGTAAAGAAAGTGCAAGAGAGGCGGCGACAACAATATAACAGTTTTAAAAAGAGCGGAAGGAGCAGCAGCAACAAGCAAGATGCGCGGGAAGGGAGGCAACAAGCAGGCAAAGGAAAGGGCAAGGGAGTATGCGGAGGTAATCACCACCCCGAATCAGGATACAGCAGAGCACCACCTGTCCTCATATACAGCCCTAGAAAGCGAAAAGACGCGGACGACAACAAAAGACTCAAGAGAAAAACTGAACCCTAAACCAAAAGAAAATAGCACGCACACACACACACACACATATTAGATAACTAGGAGGGAGGGAGACCACTTCTCTTGAGTGGCAACCCTCACTCAGGCAAAGGGTCGACCGACCCCTGCATTACTTAGTTGAACCAGTTCAACCCTCCCCAGTCGGTTTAGCCTAAGCGAGCACCACGTCTGTCTTCCGAAGTTGGGGAGCTTCGATCTCATTCGTCGAAGCTTCTAGTTCTTAGTAGCAAAGAGTTAGATCCACTGTATTAAAAGTAGTAGAAATATCGCAATCTCCTGATAGGTAGATCTTATACGTATTGTCATTTAGCTTTTTGAGGATCCTATGAAGATAAATGTGAGCGTGAGTTAAACACCCCCACGGTCCTTTACCGAGTTGAGGCAATTTTTGAGGTTCGCATCCTTTTATAGGAGGTTGATCAAGAGCTTCGGCACCATAATAGCACCCCTGACAAAGAGCTCTTGAAAGGAAAAAAGTTCCAGTGGACGGAAGCAGCTCAGTTCAGCTTCAAAACTGTAAAGGGGTGGGTAACTCAAGCTCAATATTAGTTTTAGTTGGTTTTAAACAGCTTTTTGAGGTGGAGTGTGACGCCTCAAATGTGAAGATCGGAGCAGGATTGAACTAGGGAAGGCGCGTCGTAGCATCCTTCAGTGATAAGTTGAATGATTCAAAGATAAAATATTTGACATACGAAAAAGAGTTTTATGTTATTGTGAGGGCTTTTAACCACTGGAGTCACTAGACTTACTAACTGTTGACAAGAGAATTCACCCTATTCACGAATCACGAGGCTCTGAGGTTCTTGAATAGTCAGAGAAAGCTGAAGGGCAGGTATGCTTCATAGGTTGAGTTCTTGTCGTCATTCCAGTTCCTGCTCGGGCACAAGGCAAGAAGTCAGAATCAAGTCGTCGATGCCTTGAGTCGTCGCCACTTGTTGATCACCTTAATGCAATCTAGAGTTGTGGGATTCAAGGTGGTGAAGGAGTTGTACGAGGCAAATGAGGATTTCAGGGAGATTTGGGAACAGTGTTAGCAGAGGCAAACAAAACTACCGCATAGTTGATGACCACCCGTTCCACCAGAATAATGTGTATTCCCAGATATTCATTAAGAGATTCCATCGTATAGGAGAGTCAAACATAAGATTAACCGGTCATTTTAGCAAAGACAGGACCCTAGCCCTTGGGAGGTAACATTTTTTCTGGCTCAAACTAATGAGAGATGTGAAGCAATACACAAGGACTTAGGTGTAGAACAATACACCAAGGCTTAAGCAGTGCAGAGTATGTCACCTGGACAAAATCAAAGAGCAAAATATAGAATTGTACACACCATTAGCAGTACTATAGAGTTGTACACACCATTAACAGTACAAGTGGCTCCTAAAATAAATGTTAGCATGGATTTCGTGATAAGTCTTCCGAGGACACAACGGTGCAAGGATTCAATGATGGTTGTGGATGATAGGTTCTCGAAGATGGCTCATTTTGTGTCTTGCCTACGTACTCTAGATGCATCACATATAGTTGACATGTACTCCAAGAAGATCATGAGGCTGCACAGGATACCTATGACCATTACCTCTGATTGGGATGTCAAGTTTTGGAGGATCCTATGAGTAAAACTTGGTACAAAGCTTTAATTCAGCTCAACAACGCATCCACAAACAAACGATCAGACAAAGGTGTTCAACAAGAGTGTAAAATCTCCCGAGGTGCTTTATAGGGAAGAACAAGCAGTGAGATCTGATTCTTACCCAAGCTGAATTTGCCTGCAAGAGGTCCATGAGTCAGACTACAAAATGCACCCCTTTTATGACCGTGCACAACCCGCTCACTCCACTTGAGTTGGCACCGCTTCTTCCTACTTCGGAGGTTTAGTGTGGAAGTTGAGTCACCAATACAAGAGACTCAAAGGCTACACGAAGAGGTTTGAAAAGAGATCACCAAACAAAACCTCGAGTACCGAACACAAGCTAATAATTTCAAGAAGTGACCTTTCAGGAGTAAGATCTAGTGTGAATTGGGTTGGAGAAAGAAAGAATTTCCATGGGAACTTTCGTAAAACTCAAGCCCAGAGCAAGTAGATCTTTCAGGATCTTCGATAAGTTCAATGACAATGCCCACAATATTGATCTACCAGGGGATTATAATTTGCCATCTTCAACTTAGCAAAATTGACTCCGTGCTATAGGGGTACAAAATTTTTGATGAATGAGGTTAAAGCTCCCCAACCCGAGAGACTGATGCAAACATGAGCCCTCTCAACCAGACCAAATGCAAGCCACTGCCCGTTTGAGGGTTGAAAAGGTTCAGCTGAGGGAAAAGTGGGGTCCACCAGCCCTCCTAAAGGTTCAGGCTCGTCGCCTTAAAAGAACGAGACCCCCTCTTATTACCTAGTACTATATATGTTGTTTCATGGTATTTACAGTAAGCTTTTGTGAGTTTTATATCGGGACAGCCACTGGCATCTTTTCTCCCCTTTCGAGACTTATATCCTAGGGTTTCAGGTGGTGCTTCTGTTCTATTTTGGTCCCTAGGTAGTGTTTACCCTTTCTCATCGTTTCTCGCACTGATTCCCTCCACCCTCGTTCCTACATCTCTGCTGCCACCACTTCCACAACAACCTACTATTTTCTGCCCCTTCACATGCTCCCTTGAACCGTACATGCTGTTTGGTGATCCGCAGGGCGCACCCAGCTGATTCCGACAACCAGCCGCACTCTCCAAACAGCTCTCCCCTCCTTACGCACCAGCCATCTCAACCTACCCAATCCCGCCCTGACCGCTAGTACCTTCCTGCAGCCCATATTCTCCCATTCTTAGTCAGTCGCCCCTTCATTCCTGTTAATTCTCCACCAACCGCAACACCATTACCACGCTCTATCCGTGCCCAAGTTTGATTTGTGTCGTGTTTTTAGTTATTTCTTATTTTCCGCAAGTCTTGGTTGTAATCATTATTTAATTTGAGTAATAAAATTTGCATTTCTCATTGTTGTTTAGTTAAAACCGGTATTATTAAAGGCATCCATACCTAAATATTCTTCTCTTTGTGGCACGTGAAAAAACAGTCAAATAAAGGCGTTCCAACACATCCTTTGCTCGAATAAACAAAAGCATTAACAAAATAAATGAGACAATGCATTCTAGTTTTTCAATCACATGAAATAATAAACTATAAAGTTCTATACACATAAATTAATTGAGATAAAACATCAATAATCTGAGTAAACATGATATTATACCTGAGGATTTAGAAGATTGCTTGATGTTACAGAACCTATTATGGACCTATTAAGCCCTTTGATGTTCCTATGCTCAAAGGTCACTGTTCCGCCTGGTTGAATGGATGCCTAAAATTACAAACATTCAGATATGAGAAAAACGACTTCATCACTCAAAACGTACAATAGCAGACTTTTTAATATGCCAACAGAGCAGAGAAGGATACCAACAAAAAAAATTTCACTTTTAAAGCATGAAAAACATTAATTAGGCATCAAGATTACCAATGTTGGTCGCCCATTACGCCCAGGTACAATATTCCACTCTGTACTAACTTCGGCAGATTTCTGTTCTAACTCTTTGAGCTTGATTTCAACTATAATTCCTCCTTCATTCTTTTCATCCGGTCTTGGATTCACCTCAATGTTAGAAAAAAGAGCAAGTGAATTTATGTTCCTTAAAGCTTGCTTCCCAGCTTCGATATTGAAGACATGCCCTGACCGGAGCTGAAACAAGTTTAACCATCAAAAGCTGTTCATCAAAATTCAATACATAGGAACTAAGATTACTCCAAATACTGAATATATATATATATATATATATATGGAAAAAAATTCCAGAAGACAAAGTTCATATTCCCAGGCAATGAAAGTAATAACAATTCATACATTGATCTATTACAAGGCAATTATAAGGGCTCGTGTAACCAATCTTCTAATCTCTGAGCAAAAGGATGATGAGATTGGACCTAGTCCAATATCATTTTTGAATTTAGCTTTTCTTAATCAATATCAACTTCAACCAGGATCCAACCTTGTTAGTCCGATCTTCTCTAGCCATAATATGGTTCCTGTGTTCGCTCAAGCACCTCAAGAAGATATTAGACTTGTCTAACAATTCAGGAGCTTCACAGCATCAACAGCAGAGATGGAAATTTATTCCATCTTTCAATAAAAAATATTCCATTGACCTTAAAAAGATGTTTAAGAATACATTTTAAGGAAATAAATTACTCGTTCAGGCAAAAAAATCCCATTAATCAAACAAGTAGCCCTTTCTAAGGGCTATTTTACCACAAAAACTGTAAGACTGTTCTGCACCTAATGCCAAAGCCAAGACGGATAAACCATAGCCATTCAGCCTGAAATAAGCCCAAAGGACAAACTCTTGATTATGAAGATTCAATAAAAACTAGCGTAGGTTTCCATTTTAGATACCACATAAAGGCATTACAGCTTTTGGATCTTGAAGTGTCAAGGTAATATTAAATGCAACATTGACGATTTGTATTAACAACCCAATGTACATTTCACGTCAAACAACACAAACTCAAATGACCAAATTTTTTAGCGGTGGCACAAAGCTGATCTCCCACTGTATGATAGAAGAATGGAGTTCTTGCCTTATTATTTATGGTTAGTGATAAAAATCATATTATGCTTTTATTAAATAGAATAGGAAACTCCACATACAAAAAGGGCATTGAAACCTATTAGAGTGATCAACCAAAGATCTTACCCTTACCTATAATCAATCATAAGGTTATCAAATTCCTATTTGTTCTCATGTTTTGTGTTGTATGGTCCGGCTATGACAAACATTTTCTTGGCTTTACCCCTACCTTATCCTCGATCTTAAGTATCTCATTTTTTAATTATTCACAATCACCGCACCTTTCACTCATATAACATCAGTATTTCCTCCTAAAACCCCTTTATCGTCCAAATTAGGCCAAACATAAGGTAAAAAAGTATTCATACCCTCTATATTATCATAAAATAAAACAGGGGCCTCCCATTATGACTCTCGAGATAATCTTTGGTGCACCTCTTGTAAGAAACAAAGACATGCCAAGGATTGCTTTTGAACGTTACATGGAAAACCTTCTACTTCAAGCCGAGAATGGGGCCAGGGGGATGATCAAAAAATTTAGCATCAAGCTCATCAAGTCTCCACCACAAAACCCATTTTACAAGATTTGGTCCCACAGACTCGTGCAGTGACTACTCCTAGCTTTCTTAATCAAGCTGAGAATGAGCAGCTTCAAAGTTTATTAGGATCATTAGAGCAACCCAGTGGCTCTAGTTCATTAGCACTCTCTGGTAAGTCTTGTTCTTATAGATTGCATGCCTTCGACATATTTAGACAAAACACTTGGATCATTGACTCGGGAGCCAAAGATCACAAGACACCTTCCTCAGTATATTCTACAACATATTCACCTAACAATAGGAAAAATATTGTCATCGATAGTTATATTAGCATAGAGGCTGGTGTTGGTCACATTCAGTTGAGTTTGTCATTGTTATTAAAAGATGTACTCCATGTTGTCAAATTACTCACTAATCTTTTGCCTATTCACAAACTAATGATATAATTGTAACGTCTTTTTTTATCAATCTGATTGTGTATTTCATAATTAAGTTTCAGATAAGAGATTGGACTTTTTTTCACACAACCCCAAACACACACACACAACATGTATATAAGGCCTTGAATCCAGGACCTCTTGGTTGAAAGACAAGGCTCTCAACCACTACGCGAAGGTGGCTTGCTAAGGAAAAGGGTGGCCTCTAATATATTGATATATCAGTCACATGCCGACTATCAATCATGTTTTCTCCAAGTCTGGTTAATTTGTAACAAAAAAATAAATTATATGGCGTCAGCACTTTCGTTTCGATCAACCTTAATTTACTATTTTAAAGACAATGCTCTCTTCTTTGTTTAAGAGGATTTTTATTGTGATGTATGTAAATTTGCAAATATAAAAGAATTTATTTTTCAATTAGCAATAATAGTTCTTTCCTTTTTATTTGATTCTCACTAATATATAGGGTCCCTCTAGAATTATCAATGTTATAAGAGCATAGTAGTTTGTTTCTTACATAGGTGATTGCCTTGGAATCTCAAGGGTTTTCCTTCTTAAACACAAGTCTAATGTGATCAATATCGTTCCAAACTTCCTTACCATGAATATAACTGATTTGGTGTTAAAGTAAAAATGATTTGGTCTCATAACGCCACATATTATTTTAACAAATTCCTTTTGTGGAATTATGAGTTTCCGATTTAAATTTATCCTCATTTGTTTCTCTATTATTATGTTTGTAATTCTTTCCTTGTGTGTTTGTTGTATCTTTGGTAAGAGGTAATTGTAAGAATTATGTTTGCCGTAGAGTTTACTCTTTATATAATGAGAGAAGTTGCAATTTAAAGAATAATGAAAAAGAGAATTTTTCCTCTCACGTTTTCCTTCATGGTATCAAAGACTAAACCTTAATTTTTGTTGTTGTCCTGCTTCCAATTCGAACGCTTTTGTCGTCGGGCCGATCACATCTATCGCAGGGTTTGAAAGCCTTTATCACTGCCTTCCCTTGGTTCAAATGTTTTGATCACATATGTTGGGTTTGAAAGCCTCAGCCGCAACCTTCCCTTGGTTTGAACACTTTGATCACATCAGCAGCTAGGTTTAAAAGCCTCTGTCGCTACCTTCCATTAGTTTGGACACTTCCATCACATCTGTCGCTAGGTTCAAAAACCCTTGTCGTTGCCTATCTTTGGTTTGAATGCATTTATCATGTTCGTCATTCAGTTGTTGGGAACAGTCGGCCAAAATCCACACATCTAAAGCCCTCACCTGTCGACCCACCACAGTTGCTTTTCTCCACTGATTTCTTGCAAGCCCTCGGTCATAATCCTCCCTACAACCGCTAATTATTTTTTGCAGACCATCCCTCCGACAAGCAGCAGCTATTCAGTTGTTTTATTAGCCCATAACATGCAAAGGTTCTATGACAAAGTAGACATCTTATGGAATGAAGTTAGCTCTACCTTAGTGTTTAGTTCTAACTCAGAGGCCAGGAATTTGTCCAACCAGCCCTAAAAATCTATACATTTATCATTAACCATAAACTCAATGTCATAACTTTCTTCAATGGTCTCAATCTATGTTTATGTATATTTGATGAAAGGGAAGAAAGAAACATCTTATGTGAGAGTGCGCGGTTCCTAAGCTCATTGATCCTAACCACCGCTCATAGAAGATCCAGAATCATGTGGTTATGTCTTGGTTGGTCAATGATATGAGCACATAAGTTGGAGAAATTACTTATTTTAAGGGACGGACATAGAGAATTTGGGAAGCAGCTCGTGAGACTTATTTGAGTACATAAAACACTACAGAATTGTTTGAGATTGAGATAAAACTCCATGAGCTCAAACAAGAAAAGTTAATTGTTACTCAGTACTTTAACGCACTGTCCAAATATTGGTTATTATTAGATATGTATGTAAATATCCTCGAGATGCCACGTGTATAAAACAATAGTAGAGAAGAAGATGATGATCAAGTTCTTATTGGGTCTAAATAAAAACTTAAATGAAGCCAGAGAAAGAATCATGGGGATGAAGCCTCTCCCTACCATTAGGAAAGCCTTTGCTAAATTTCGTAAAGAAGAAAGCAAAAAGAAGCACAAGATGGCAAGAAGTGTAAATTCATCTAGCGCAAAAAATTTTGTTTTATGCTCACTCAACTCTTCTAATGAGTCAAAGACAAAGAAGAATCGTCCCTGGTATGAACATTGCAAGAAACCTGATCTCACCAAGAACAAGTTTTAGAAACTACATGGAAAACTTGCAGATTGGAAATTAAGGCAAGAAAAAAAAAAGACCAAGCCCAAAAGGCCTGTGCTACTATCTCTTCTGAAGAGTAGCTGAACTTAGTCACTTCACTAATAAACAACTGGATGTGTTAAAGAAACTTCTTTCGAGCACAACCGAGGAGCCTATCCGCTTAATGCTACGTGAAGGTATAATGTCATCCTCCTATCTTGTTAATGATAGGAGATTTCAAACTTAGATAATAGATTTAGGTGTTTCTGATCACATGAATGGAGATATTAATGCTCTCACAAAGTACTAAAGTTTGTCTGCTCAAAGATTATTGGAACGAGAAGTGAAAGATTCCAAAGATATTCAACTCTCTTTTGTGTTATATGTTCCTCAATTAGATTGCAACTAACTTTAAATCAACAAGATTACACATGACTTGACCAATGTTATTGAACCACTAACTTTTGTAAATTTTAGGTGGTAGATTCGAGGAAGGTGATTGGAAATACTGAATTGCATCACAGTCTATACATGCTTAAAAAAAAAATTCTCTTAACACACGGGGGTGTCTTATTCACCATCTTCTTCCCATGTTCCAGGATCTATTGAGAGTCAAGTTTTGTTATGACATTGTCGTTTACATCCTAATTTCCATTATGTTGCAAAGTTGTGTCCTCGTCTTTTTATTAATAAAAAAATTAGAATTTCAACAGTGTGAAACCTATCAATTGGCTAAAGATACATATTATTTATAAATTCAAAGAAAGGTTTACTAAACCTCAAGGTCCTCAATTTCTAGAAACAAACGCTTGGGTTATTTTCCATGAAAATACTGTCTGTTATTCTAATTATGATTGGTCATTTTTAAGCAAGCATAACCTCTACATAAATATCAATAAGTTTATACAATAATACCTCCTTTGGCTAAAGTGATGTACGCAAGTCAGATCTTTTAGCCTATTTGAAGGAACTTTGTATTCCCAGTAAAATATGGTAGATATCCAATCTAAATGAGATCTACAATGCTAAAACTATATCTTATAAGCATCATCTGCCAGTTCAGTGCAACTGTGAATGACGTGGAAGGCAGCCATATGTACAACATATCTACTTAAAGGCCCCTCCTTTTCCTTCGAAAACCCTCACATCAGTTATGAATGGGTTCTAGTTGTTGTTCTTATTGCCAGCAAACAAAAGAAAGAGAATGATTATCTATTAGTCACAATATTCATGTCAAAATTTTAAAGCTACATATATCCCCTAAAGTAAGACTCACCTTTCTTCTCCGTGATATGGAGTATTTTATTCTCATAATATTCAAATTTCACTTCATATATGTGAAGAAAAAGTATACTAAGAGGAACTTAACCAGTGAATGCTCAAACTTTCCGATACTCATACTTAAAGAAACACTATTACTAGCTATTTTCTGTTATGATTGATAAATAATATTAACTGCGTACTTAAACTAAAGAAAAATCACAAAAAGTAGTTACTAGCAATAATCTTTTTTGCTATTGAACTCAGAAATTAAACAGATTGCAAACCTCTACTCCACTAATGTAGTGGAGAAAGCAGCATCAAACTATCAAATAAATATCTTTCGTTGCAAGGGGGGAAAAACAAGAAAACCATATTTTACAGGACTGCTTGGATAAAAATGAATTTACCTGCGTGGGCAGCTCTCTACGGATCACAGGAAGCTGTGTGTTCCCTTCACAGACATTTCCAAGTTTATCTTGAAATTGGATAGAAAGCTGAGTTATATCCCCCTCCACAACTTCACAGACAACCTCTCTGGTGTTCAAATTACCAAAATTGACCACCTGAGCGCATGCATACCCCTCATCATGGTACCACCTCTGCACCCTGTCCCTAATTTTCTGCAGCAACCTAGCGCTCACCTTCCCTTGATTACGCAGCATCTCATTCACCTCCTTGTACACTGAAAGTGGTAGCAGGCATGGCCGTGAGCGCTCAATTCTTCTCCGATAGTCCCTTTCCATGCTCTTGAAATATGCAAGTTTCTCCCTGTCAGTCATGTCTGGATCCATATCCGGCTGTTTTGTCTGAGGTAGTAGACCAACGTTAATACACCTAAACGAGTCCGCCGACTGCCAGGTACTCTCCATGAAGGAGACAACCAGAGAGAGCGTCCCGTCTGGCTTAGTCTTCGCCTCTAGGTCGACCTTCTCGAACATGCCGCAGGTGGCTAGAGTTTCCAGCTCAGCCTGGAGCTGAGCCTTGCTGTAGACACCGCCAGCACGGAGAGATACCATTTCAAACAACGAATCCACGGAACTAGAGATAGTAGAGCCCCGTCGGCGGTCTAGAAAGACGATGTCCGATATCTTATACCTCTTCAGCCCGCTAAGCTTGGTAATCTGAATCACGATGTTGGCCGGCAAGCCATGGGAGTCCCACTCCGGCCCCGCACCTGTGTCCACCTTCTCCTCCTCCGCGAGTGCAGGGGGAGAGAAGGCAGAAAATAATCTCGACCAGAATCCTCCGCCATCACCATTGCCACCGCCCCCACCTCCCCAGCCACTACCCCCGCCACCTCCAGTGTTTCCTGGCGGCGGAGTGGATAAGAAACTGAAAAGAAATCCCCCACCAGCCGCTGAGGCAGAAAACGTGGCAGTGGATAACAGGAACACTTTCTTCCGGTTCCACTCGGTAGTTTCCTTAGATGGAGTGATTTGATAAGGCGATCTGCTTTGATCGGCGATGTAAGACGAAGATGCTGCGTTAGAAACCGCTCGACGACGGCGAGGAGGTGCTGCCGGTGATAGCGCGGAGCTCAATAGCTGCCTCTGAGCAAAGGCCATCCCCGCCTTCGGATCAGGGATGCGAAAGGAAATGGAAATTTATTTAACAAGTCTCGAGGTTTAGGGTTTACATAATTTTTATAAACCACAATACATAAAAAATTTGGATTTTTATGCAAACTCTCGCTGATTTCCTGAGTTGGTTTGTTTTATCTTTTTAGACAGCTGCAGCTTATCGGTAATCTGCAGTTAAATAATTATTCTGGACAAGTTATTTATTGACAGTTATCCGGATAAGTTGACTGATTGTTTAGTTTGTATGTTTGAAAACTACTAATTTACAGCTATCTCTGGATAAATGATAAATTTGTCTTTGTGCAATAAAGCTGTTTGCGAGAGGACTGTCATGGCTATATATTACTTTAGAAGTAAAAGATGATTTCAACAGAAGATAAGATAAGGATCTCACTTAATAGTGAGTACCAATATTTGAAAAAAAAACTATTATAATTACAAATAAAAGTATCATAATATTAATTTTAAAATGCAAACGAAACATGTATCGACAACACTCATGTCAGCATGGTGGTGAAGAGAAGCTTCCACTACCTTGATCCAAAGTACTTCAGAAGGCAGGAACTTACATAAAAATTTGATATTTATTCATTCAGCGTGGTGCTCCTCGAGGCACTCTGCGCGCGTCCTGTGTTGAACCCTTGTCCGCCAAAGGAGCAAGTAAGCCTCGCTGAATGGGCGCGTCATTGCTAAAAGAAGGGCATTCTCGATCAAATCATGGATATGTATCTGAAGAGAGAGATTGCTCCTGAATGCTTCAATGAGGTTGCAGCGACGACAGAGAAATGAGTGTCGGATAACATCATCGATTGGCCCGCCGTGGGGGATGTTCCGTGGAACCTCGAGTTCTCGCTGCATATGTAGGAGAACACTAAAAAGAGCAATGGTGAGTTGATGAGTAGCATGATGTCGGTTGCGGAAGGAACGCCGCTCATGATGGTGAGTATGAAGGTTGCGAGTGATTTGGGAATGGATGTATTGACCACGACGATGACGACCGCGATGATGTCCAGTGTGATAAGCACCGTTGAAAAGTGTTAGTGCTTCGACATAGGACAAGAGCATAGGAGAGGGTCGAAGGCACGATGAAGGCAATCACTAGAATAAATTTTCTCCGAATGTGGGTTGTGGGGTCAAACCTGCGACCGCATTTGATAAAAAAGCTTAGGTGATTATCTAGAAACGTAGGGCAAACGCAATAAACAAAAGCTCCCAGTGGCATTTTAAAAACGCGCCCGCAACAACAAGCTACCCCAAACGCCCCCCGAACCATGTTTGGAGCCCAAATGGCATTTCAACAATTTTATAGCACATTTAAAGTGAATGGCACATTCACCACACCACACAAAATTCACAAATATTTGGAAGATGCTCCCTCACTACATTCCCTGTGTTTGTAATTTGGAATTTCACGAATTCCTATTTTGCTCGCAGTCCCGCATCTTACATATTGCTCGTATCTTTTTTTTTTAACTACTCGGCTTGCCATTAATTATAGAATTCTTTTTATATTTTCTGATGTAATTCGTTAAGTCACACATATCACAGAATTTTGTTATTATTTAAATCAAAGCAGACTCTTAACTATTTACAAAACTGTAAACTAAATAGTCACACACACACATAATAGATTGTAAATATCAACAATTATTGCTGAAATTAGTGATTTCTCTTTCCAACAATATCAAGTACATAAAAAATTTTATATAATTTAACATAATGGTATTTCAGACATTTATTCACATAAAACACTTTTAAAACCGAAATTTTCAAACAAACCAACTACTTCTGAAACTCCAACTTTTGAATAATGGATTCTCCATAACAGCTTTTGAATTGAGATTTCATAGAATTATTGCTGAAATAAAGGCACGTGTAGTGTGCACTCATTTGTGTCATCTTGATTGGTAGTATAGTCTATCATTATGAGACCATGAGTTCAAATCGCATGCATTGCCCTTGTTGTGAAAAACAACGACAATAAAATGAAAAATGGATCAAGAAAATTCGTAAAATAGAAAATAGAGACACACACAGGGTTACGTGTTTCGGCAAATTATCTACATCTACGGAGTTGTAGAGGATTTTGTTACTTTGAAATTTTACACCGTTGACCACGTTGACTTACAATAAAAACTCATTCTCTCTCACTTCCTCTCTCTCTACCTAAGAGCCACCCGACAATACGAAACGTATAGAAAAGAGAAGTCTTCTCCGCAAGCAATAAAACTCCCTCTTCCTCTGTTTTTACCGCAAGCCAAAAAACACTGAAACCAAAAGGGAGGCCTTCCTTGCTTGATGTTCGGTCGCGGTACACAAGAATTGGCAAATCAGTTTTCCTTCTGCTCACACTTAAAGGTGGTGGGTTGCTTGTTTCGTGAAAAACAGAAGAGGTGGGGTTTTCATGACTCAAGATGAAGAGGATGTGGGCCTTGCAACGTTTCATGAATCGATAGGAAGTACTTAAGAGTTAGGCAGGAACAAGTAATTTACTTTTTCTATTGTTGTAGCGGGCTCAACATATTCAACAAATATCTCACTTGGAGACTGGTACACAGGATTCATCATTCTTCCTCCTTAAATTGATATCATCCACCTCTACAACTCAAGACCCATGTCTTCATGCTAAAAGACCAACTTAAATTGCGCATAACTTTAGTTTCTCAGGTGTAACACCATTAGTCAACATATGAGCAAAGTTATTGCTTTCACAAAATTTCTCAAGAAACAATTGTTTGTCATTCAACGATGACTGCATGAAGTAATACCTAATCTGAATGTGCTTGGTTATAGATTGAAATGTTGGATTCCAGACAAGGACTATGACGCTCTGAATATCACCGTAAAGAATGCCCTTCTGATTCTTCTTGCCCAATTATTCCAAGAAGCCCAGTAGCTATATCATTTCCTTTGTAGCCTCTGACACTGTTATATACTCAGCTTCAGTAGTAGACAAATAAATTGTCTTCAGCAGATTTGAGCCCCATAACATTTTTGTGCCACCAAGAGTATAAATATAGCATATAGTACTTTTTTCGGATATCAATGTCTCCAGCTAGATCATCATCAATAAAGTCATGTACCCTTAAACTCTTTCCTGGGAAACACAAGCATGTTTCTGAATAGCTCTTTAGATACCTTAAGATCCATTTCACTGCTTCCCAATTTCATTCCTGGATTACTCATGTAACTGCTAACAACTTCTATTGCATTGGCAATATCAGGTTTGATGCAAACCATAACATACATAAGTGAACCAATAACTGAAGTGTAAGGAATCTTACTCATGTGGTCACATTCTTCCTCTGACTTGGGTGATTGACTCTTATTAAGTCTGTAATGACTACCCAAAGGTATGTCAACTGGTTTGGCCTTATCCATATTGAACATGTTAAGCACCTTTTACACATATTAAACATGTGAAAGCCTCAACATGCATTTGACTCTATCTCCGACAATCCTCATGCCAAGAATTTATTTTTGCAGCTCTCAAATCCTTTGCACAGTGTTATGACATCTGCCTCTTCATATTATTTTCATCAATACTAGCCCTTGCAATAAGTATATAATCTACATATAGTACAACATCAAATAGGAATTGTTGAAGTATCTGACACAACAATAGTGATTTATCTGACATCTGTTATACCCAACATTTTGTATGAAATTTTTAAATTTCTTGTACCACTGTCTGGGAGCTTGCTTCAGGCCCAAGCTCTTCTTCAGTCTGCAGACTGAGTCTTCCTTTCTCTGTACCACAAACCCTTCAGGTTGATGCATTTAGATGTCTTCTTCAAGATCTCATTGAATAAAGGTTGTATTCACATCTAACTGCTCAAGAAGTAAATCTTTGGTAGCAACCATAACCAGTACCATTCTGATAGTTGTGAGATTCACCATAGGAGAAAATATCTCATAATATTCAATGTCTTGCCTCTACTGAAAGTCTTTTACAACAAGTCTAGCCTTGTACCTCTTACTGTTATCATGCTTAGTCTTCACCCGATATACCAACTTATTGTGTAATGTCTTCTTCCTTAGTAGATTTTTTGTCAGCTCCCATATTTGATTTTCTAACAGATAATTCATCTCCTCTTTCATTGCAAGCTCTCACTTTCTCGAATTTTCATCTTGCAAGGTTTATTCATAACTCTGTGGTTCTTCACCATCTGCTAACGTGATGTAGTTCAAGGTCGGTGAGTAACGTTGAGGATAACATCTATTCTTGACTAACCTGCGAACTGTAGTTGTAGGGGTGGACTGCTCTGAAACTATTTGTGGAATAATATGAATGGGTGTCTCGGACCCACTCTCCTCATCACATGCATCTTTTCCCTACACTGTGACATTTGGTAGATCATCAAACCTTACCAATTCAAATTCATGTGGTGTTGCTTCAAAATTTATATTGGTCTTGTTCTTGTACATAACCTTCTCATTGATTATCACATTTTTGCTCCTTATGATCTTTCGATCCTGATCATCCTAAAACAATACCAAAATGCCTCGTCTTCATAAGCAATGAAATAACACTTCTTTCACTTTTCCTCAAGCTTGTTTTGAGTATCATGATTAATTAGAACTTAAGAAAGACATCCAAAGGTTTTAAGGTGAGAAAATTTGACCTCTTTTCAACTCCAGGTCTCCTCAGATAATTCACAACCTAAAAAAACGGTTGACCCACAGTTGATCAAATAAACTGTAATGTTGACTGCTTCTGCCTAGAAAGTAGGTGGTAGTCCGACGTGCAATCTCATGTTTCTAGCCCGCTCATTAATGGTTATGTTTATGCGCTATGAAACATCATTTTGTTGTGGTGTCCTTGGAACGATCTTCTCCATTTAGATGCTCTGAGCTACATAATACTCCTTGAACCCACCATCGATGTACTCACCACCATTAGCAGACGTCTGACATTTCATCTTTAAGATTTTCTATGTTTCAATCATGGTCTTGCAAGTCTTGAACACATTAAATACATCATATTTATGCTTCAGAAAGTAATCTTATACATTTCTGTTATGATCATCAATGAATGTGACATAGTAATGAGATCCTCCAAGAGATGCTGCTAGAGATGATCCCACACATCTATGTGTACTAGATTCAGTTTTGCTGCCTTTGCCATTCTACTACTTTTCAAGAAATTGACATTCCTCTGTTTTTCAATAATGTAACTCTCACACATGATGAGATCATCTTACTTCAGTTCTGGTAACTTGCCTCTATACTGAAGTTTTTTCACACCCCGCTGACTTAGATGGCCGAGCCTGAAATGCCACAACTCTAATATGCTCTCTACAATGGTAGTATCAATACTATTAATTAAACCAGTAGTCATATATAGCGTACCAATATTCTTACCCCGAGGCAGTACCCAAGCTCCTTTAGTAACCCTCTAGGTGTCATATGAGAACAATACTGAATTTCTACACTCATCGAGCTATCCAACGTAAATGAGATTTTTCTTCAACTCGGGAATGTGTCCGACCTTTTGCAGAGTCCACTTGTCCTGTTTTGAAGTGCAATGTCAATGTCTCCAATTTTTGTCGCATTCAAAACTTCATCTAAAAAATATACTTTCTCAAAGTCACCTGCAATAGAATTTCACATCAATTCCAGATGAAAATTTGTATGAAAAAAATCCCCTGAATCTAATATCTAGTCATCAACACGACTATGAACTATCAGCAGAAGTGCATCTTGTGCTTCTTCAGTTACCACATTTTACGCTATCATTCTCAGTCCTTTTGGTATTTTTGTAGTTTCTCTTTATGTGTCTTGTTTTGCCATGATTCCAGCAAGTTGCTTGATGACCAGACGTTAACTTGCTCTTGCCTCTGTGTTTTGATTTTGATATTTCTCTGTTTGAGTTCTTGTCCCGTGATCTCCACCTGGAATCAACATTTAATGTTGAACTAGATCCCAATGTCTCGTTATAATCTTTTCTCCGCACCACCTCAGCCAAAACCAAATCACGAATATTGTCATATTTCAATTTAGATTTACCTGCAGAATTGCTAATAACCATCATCATTGCTTCTCATAAATTTAATGATAAAGCTAATGATATTAGTGCACGTATCTCATCATCAAATTCAATTTTCACTCACGACAATTGATTTGTGATATTATTAAGATTCTACAAATGATTTACAATAGATGAAATTTGTTATTCAAGTGCACGTATCTCATCATCAAATTCAATTTTCACATACAACAATTAATTTGTGATATTATTAAGATTCTACAAATGATTTACAATAGATGAAATTTGTTATTCACTGACGACTTTTCGTACATACTTAACAGTGTTGTCATGGGATCTGCTGTTGCTATTTCCTTGATGATGTTGTATGTAGTGACCCTTGACAGAGTTGATCGAATAACTTTGAGAACCTGTCAATCCAACATATTCTAATCTGCTTCATCCATCTTTTTGGTCTATTTCATAGTAACGAAAGGTGAAATTTATTCTCATATATGTAGACTTCAATCCGCATCATCTAGTAACTCAAATATGTGTCATCAAACTTCTCAATCCCTGAAACCGTAACTTTATCTCTGTCTATCGTCTTTCCTCATATCTAAAGTCATGGCTCTGATACAAATTATTGTGAAAAATGACAGCATTAAATAGAAAAATGGATCGAGAAAATTCGCAAACCAGAAAACAAAGAAACAATCAGATTTATGTGGTCTGACAAATTGTCTATGTCCACTAAGCTGTAAAAGATTTTATTACTTTGAAGATTTACACCGTCGACCACGTCGACTCATAAGAAAGAACCCTCTCTCTCTCTCATTCACTCACTTCCTCTCTCTACTCGAGAGCCACCCAAGAAGACAAACCGTGAAGTAAAGATAAGTCTTCACTGCAAGAAAAAAAGCTCCATCTTCCTCTCTCTTTATCGCAAGCAAAAAAACACTGAAAACCAAAATAAAGGCCTTCCTTACTCGGTGTTCGGTTACAGTGCGCGAAAATTAGCAAATCTGTTTTTCTTCTGCTCACACTTAAAAATCCTCCGGGGGGGGATGAAGAGGAGGCGGCGCGAGGGAGGGCGGGAGAGCTAGGCAGGAACATGTAATTTTTTATTTTTTTGTAACGAACTCCACATATTCAAAAGCCCTATATGCTCATATTTGTTTGAAAAAATATAATAAATATGGATGAAATTATGTCTTGGTGATTAGGCCTTCCCTCCTCGAACAAAAGACTCGATGCTCAAAATTTACCGACCTCAAAAACAAAACAAAAAAAAGGATGATAACTTCTACTGAGCGTTGTTGCTGCAAATAAGAGCTTTAAATTTTCTATGTTCGCATGTTCAACCAAAATTATTTATAATTTGTTATTTTAAGGTATAGAAAAATAATTTATTTAAAATTTTTATTAGGTCATTTATGTTCCAATAATCTAAGCTAAATCCTTTAATCATTCAACATTTGTTATGCATTATTATGCCTTTCTAACATTTCAAAGTTTTCTCATCAATATTAATGTATTAATTTTAAGCATACTTCATAGTGCTTAATTTATGTCTATTAAAACTTAAAATAGTGTATTATTGTTATTAATGTGTTTTCATCTTTTGCAAGAGTTAATTTTAATTATAAATTTTGCTAAAAATGTAATTCATATGAATGATGGTGGTTGCCTTCACCTGTTAAAACATCTCATGCAAAACTATTGATTATTATATCATATTACTTATTTAACCATTTTGAATATTTTCTTTTGTTTTTTTTTTTTTTAATGTCTTAAATTTTTATATGATAATATATTATCATTATTTAAATTCATAGTGAGATAAACCGTGTTAAGATTAATTATTGTGTGATTATAATTAATATCTTGTTGTCCTAATAAAAAGTTTATAATTAATTTATCAATTTAACATATAATGAGAAAAGTTTATTTAATTACTTCAATATAGTCATCTTTAAATATGCTTAATTTTTTAAAAAAAATTTAATATTTAACGAACAAGTATATGATAAATAAAAATCTAATACTATCATAATATTTAATGCAGGCTAAAAAATTCACGGGGGTTGAGTAATGAATTATCTCATTAGCGCTGCAAGAAAATTCAACACACACACAGATAGAGTAAGCAACTAGAAAAAACATCAGAACTTTTTTTACGTGGAAAGCCCTATAAAGAGAAAACTATTAAGGGGGTCTAGTCTTGATGAAATGATTCACTCTGTAATTTTGAGTGCATGAGTACACTCTTCTCTTGAATTAGGGAAGATATAATTACATAGAAAATCATTGTAAGTGTGTAATCTAGTCTCGACGAAAATAGGCTGTAAGGGTTGTAGTAGGTTGCTATGGAGGCGACAGTCTACTGTAAATATTGTAGACGATGGTTGTAGTGCCAGCTTGTACTATAAGCAATTGTTGAAATCCATGATCAGATGTGTCCATGTGATATGCAAATGGTTTTTTCAGGAGCACCTATTAGCCATTGAGGTTGTAATAGGAAGTTGCAGAGGTTGTATGACACTTAGGTCATAGTTGGTCACATGAATTGTAGTGGTGAGCTACGACGACGTTTATGGGTCGCGAGGGTCTAAGTTGAAAGATCCATTAACTATGAACCACTTAGGTCATTGTTGGTCAAGTAGGTTACAGTGGCGAGCTTTGACGACTTCCATAGGTCATGTAGGCAAGATTTGGGAACTACGAAAGCTTTGAACCACGTAGGTCCTAGTTTTTCGTGTATGCCAAAGTGGTAAGCTGTGAAGATGTTCATAGACGTTGGGGGGGTGGAGTTAAGACCTGCATGAGCTAGGAACTACATAAGCCGTAGTCTGTAGTGGCGAGCTGTGACGTCACCCAACGAGATTTAGTAATATTTTCTGCATTGCACATACGAAATTCACTGATTTGTTGGAGGAACTACACATAAATTATGGACTTCATTTATCATATATAATGACTTCGAAATAGGTGTTGACAATAACCATCTACATATTATGACATAGCAAATCAATAAGGGGAGCTATGGAGCGATTTCAATACTCCTTATAAACGATTTGCAGATATTTTTCAATGTGGTTGAATGCACTTGTCAGTTTTTTTATTCACAAATCATAAAACCAACTTATCTTACATTCTAACATACCCCCACAAAAATTTCACACGATGTGTGGTATATGTCATACTTTAAGATAATTTCTCAAATTTATTACATTCAATTTTCATATAAATATTGTAATTATATAACCCTTCGTTATTTTTTCAATATTGTATTAGAGCAATCAATGGAACACACGTTGATGCATATGTTTCAAATATTGAGAAGATTGCATTCATTGAAATTTGTAAGTTCCGGATGTGACTTTCTCATGCGTTTCACTTTTGTTATGGTCGGTTGGAGGGCAGTGCACATGACAGTCTAATTTTCAAATATACAACACGAAATAACAAATATAATTTCTCACATCCACCCATAGAGCTGCTCTCATATTTCTTTTTTCGTTACACTAATTATTCAATTCACGTCACGTAAATACTATTTGGTTAATGCTGCTTATTCGGTGCAGTGATGATATCTCAAACTCTATCTTGATACGAGATACCATATACTTGATTTAGAGTGAGCCAAAAATGTCTTACACAACAAGAAAGAAATGTTCAACAAAATACATTCATCATTATATGATGTTATTGAGAGAACATTTGGTGTTTAGAAGAAGAAACGAGTTATACTTCGCAATATGTCATCTTACCCATTTCTCAAATGTGCAAATTATCATTGTGATGATGTCTATCCACCATTATACTCAACACCATCCTTCCCGCAACAACATCAACTTCCTCATGAAAGACAAGGATCATAAACATGTCATTACCAAGAAATATAAGTATCGTCTTAGATAGTCTTTTTTATAGGTTGAAAATGTTGTTCCTGAGACATGTATTGAAATGGGGAATGTGCAAGTGAGATGAAAAAATTGAAAGAGTGAATTACAGATGTGATAGTTGAAGAATGATTTGAGTTTTTATCATATTATTAATTGCAATGGTTGTTGAGGAGACTCGTTGTTTATTGTATCATTATTTTATAAAATTTATGTTTATTTATGTTCCTTGTATATTTGATATTAATTATTTTGGTTTTTTAAACAATTTGTAAGTGTCTTTCTTCATTTTGTAATTCTTTTATTTTTGTTTTTGTAGATTTTAAAGGTCTATGATGAGATGTTTGTCGCCATTAGTTGGCGTCACATGTGAAATACTAATGAAGACAACCAAGTTCTTCTATTTTTTGTTACAATTTTTTAGATTTTTTTGTATGAAATTTTTTTGGTAATATGCATATGTGATACACATGAGTTTGATATTACGTGGGTTGAAGACAACTAAAAAACCTTTTTTTATAAGGTTTGTTGTCTTCTTGTAATGACGAATTCGTTAGTTAATATAATGAGTTCTCTAAGACCTCACAACTATAATAAATTACGTGTTATCAAAATTTCTTTTTTCTAGACGGGATTTCTAGTACTCTCGAGAATTGAACAAATATTTTGGACTTCAAAGTTTTTTGCTAACATCACGTCTGCCACATATCTAGAAATACGGTTTTATGGATGCTCACAGAAAATCATAGAAAACAATGACTATTTTTAGTGGGCACATATGTTGAATGATTCCACTGCCGAGAGTGATCAGACATGGAGAGTATCCTGAAGAATGACTTAGCTCGTAACATATGTCGTCTGCATTTTAAAAATAATATTATGATATTATCAATTGTTATTTTAATAATTTTTTTCTTAATTTTAGTAATCATGCTACTCACTATTCAGTGAGATTTCTATCTTTTTTTTGTAATGTTCTACACTTGATTGTTGTGCGACTAAATTAAATATCTCATTGTCCTAATAAATATTTTATAATAAATTAGTCAATATAACTTATAAGGAGAACATTTCATTGAATTACTTCAATTCATTGATCTTTAAAAATATTAATTTATCAAAACATTTAATTTTTAAGAAACTAGTATATGACAAATAAAAAAAGTAATGTTGTCGTAATATCTAATGCGTGCTAGAAAATATACGGCGGTAGAGTAATAAATTATAATTTCAGTATTGCATGAAAATCTAACACGCACTCAGATATAAGTAAGCAACTAGAAGCAACATCATTTTTTTTATGTGGAAAAACCCTATAAAGAGAAAAAAATCATGGGGTTTAGCCCAAATGAAATTATCCACTATATAATTTTGAGTGCATGGGTTCATTCTTCTCTTGAATTAGACAAGATAGATTTACATAAATAATCATCGATAGTGTATAGCAGTGGTTCATTGATAATATGCATAGCTATAACGAATATAGTTCTCGATGAAAATATGTTACAAGGGTCGAAGTCAATTGTTATGAAGGTGGTAGTCTAATGTACATATTATAAACGGTGGTCGTAGTGCCGGTTTCTCCTATATGATATTATTGAATTTTATGATCGGAGTTGGTAGTGTGAGATGCATATGGTTTTCTCAGGAGCACTGGTTGGCCACTGAGGTCGTAGTAGAAAGTTGCTGAGGTTGTACGTTGTGCATGTCGTAATTGGTCACATGAGCTGTATTGCTGAGCTACGATGACATTTATGGGTCACGAGGGTCGAAGTTAAAAGCTACATATGCTATGACCATGTAGGTTGTAGTTGTCAAGTAGGTCGTAGTGGTGAGCTTTGACGAGATCCGTAGGCCTTGGGGGCAAGAGTTGGAAACTACATGATTTATGAACCACATAGATCGTAGTTTATCACGTAGGCTAAAGTGGCGAGCAATGACGGCGTTCGTAGGTATCAGGGGACAGAGTAAGGAGTTGCATGAGCTATGAACCACGTAAGGCGTAACCTATAGTGACGAGTTGTGATGACGTTGCTTGCAGACCACCAAACGAGATTTAATAATATGTTATGCAAAACACAGGAGATATTCACAAATCAGTTGGACGAAATACACTGAAATCATGAGCTTCATGACTCATCTATAACGTTTCACGAGATGTGTTGGCAATAACCATCTACATATTATCACAGGAATCAATACGAGGAGTCAACACTCTTTATAAACGATTTATATATACTTTTTAGTAGGATTAAATGCACTTGTCATTTTTTTCTTTGCAATTCATAAAACCAACTAATCCTACATTTGAACGGACCCTCATAGATATTTCACATGATGCACGATATATGTCATACTTTAAGGTAGTTTATTCAATTTATTACATTCAATTTTCAAATAAATATCATAATCACGCAACCTTTCATTATCATTATAGAATTGTATTAGAGCAATAGGTGGAACATACGTTGATGCACGTGTTTCAAATAGTGAGAAGATCACATTCACCGACTTTTGTGGGTCCCTGACCCAAAATGTCATTGTGGTATGCTACTTCAACATGTGTTTCACTTTTGTCATGGTCGGTTGGGTGAGCAGTGTTGAATTTTCAAATCTACAACATGGAATAACAAATTTAACTTCTCACATTCACTCACTGTTTTGCTTGAGATAGAGTTACTCTCCTAATGCTTTTTTTCCTTCAATACTAATTATTTAATTCACATAAGATAAATATATTTGGTTAATGTTGGGTATTTGTTGCAACGATGATATCTCAAGCTCTATCTTGGTAGAAGATACTACATACTTGATTTTGAGTGAGTCAGCAATGTTGTGGGTAGAATGAGAAAAATGTTCAGCAAAAGTCAATTGTCCTTATGTGGTGTTATTGAGATGACTTTTGGTGTTTAGAAGAATAAATGGGTTATACTTCGCGATATGTCATATTACGCGTTTCTCAAAACATGTGAAAATTGTCATTACAACGATGATTATCCATAATTATATTCAGCGACATCATTCCTATAACGACATTGACTTCCGTAGGGCAAATGAGGATCATGAACATGTCCCCTACCGAGACATGTGAGTATCGTCTTGGACAATCTTTGTTATAGGCCAAAAATGATGTTCACAAGACTTGT
>CM040426.1:69264704-69282204 GCA_022702705.1 Papilionanthe hookeriana x Papilionanthe teres | reverse complement strand
ATCGAGAGATACTCGCCATCGAGGAAGGATGGTATTGATAGATACATGGAGACGCGCCTTCGTTACTCCTATTGTGCTTATCTTCAGAGCCTTGGGATGAGATTAGATCTGTAAGTTGCTTAGATTTTTTCGGCTTTTGGTTCACCCAGATTTGTTTTATGATTGAAATTCTCATGATAGATTGGGTCTTTTTGTCTGTAGGCCTCAGACGACGGTTGGTACTGCCATAGTGCTTTGCCACCGCTTCTTTCTTCGTCGATCTCATGCTTCTAATGATAGATTCGTGAGTTTATTGAACTATTCCGTTTTGTCTAGATAACTGCCAGCATGATGGTATTGTGCGCAGCCATGTCAACAACCATTGATATCTTTATTTCTTTACTTTGTTTGTCTAGCTCATGTTTTGCGATAAATTAACGAGTGCATTTAAGTTGTAACTTGATGCTGCTGTGAATTTAAATTATTGTTTCTGTATTATCCGACAGTTGTATGCGAAGATGGTTTCTTATTTATCTTGTTACAATAAAAGTTGCTATGGGCAAATTTTAAATGCAGGTTCCACATAATCAACTTGAATATGTTAAAGTGTTTAACGGGCCTTTTTGTTGCATAATTTAGGATATTGACAAGCACACTACATGACCACAATCTACACTAATTCAAGAGTTTTTTAGTATACGTTTTGAAATAATTATCAAAATGATTTATCATATCAGAACTACCATTTACCAAGTTAAAAAAATGAGACTCCACTTATATATTGTTAATAGTTCACAAATTTGCATTTATAGTTTCATAAAAAAATAATAGCACAGTTTTTGGCTTATTACCAAGTCCGTAGAAATATGATAATTAACCCCACAAGTTTGAATTGCTGCATGTTATTTATTAAAGGGACAATAACGAGGAGTGAATTTGTTAAAAAAAAAACTTAGAATCAATCGATGAGTTATAATAATGTTGTCTTTATATGCTTTAAACAGCAAGAGAAATAGATGAAAGGTCCAGGCTAATAAAATGACTAAAAAACACACAAGCTGAATATCTTAGCAACTTGTAACATTAGTTTCAATCCTTATACTTGTGTTTTACGCGAAGTCATTAACCATAAAATGATGTTCATCCCATGTAAATAAGTGTGAAACAATTTTTATCTAGAACGTATGACATGGATTTCAGTCCCTGCTGCATTCATATTTTCTTAGCTTTTCTGTGAAAATCGGGATAAGCTGATGATGCAATAATAGTATGCATGCATCTTGGCTTTCCATATAAATTTTGCATGGTGCTTTGATATTCTGAAAGGAATTTCTGCATTCTGATTATTTAGATTGGAGGATTGTTTTTCTTTTTTGTTTAAATTTTTGATGGCATTATGCTTCGTCTTTTTTACTTTTACTTGACAGCATCTTTGCTTAATTTGGTTGATATTGTATAATTTGATATTATCTTTTTTATGCAGTTAATAGCTACAGCAGCGCTTTTCTTAGCTACAAAGTCTGAAGAAACACCATGCCTATTGAATTCTGTGCTCAGCGCATCCTGTGAAATTTGTCAGAAACATAATTTTGCTTTCTTTCCACACTTGTTGTATGCTGTAAGTACTCTGAAAGCCATGGAAACCAACACATATTTTATGCAATTGTTGGAACTTGCCTTAACAGTCGAAGAATCACAAAACTATTGCTAGCATGTGATTCAATTATAAATGCTTCTTATATTTGCATATAGCTGTTAGGTTTTTATTACTATGCACCATCGTTTATCTATCAATAAACCACTAATTTTTCAATCATTAAAAATGTGAACATTTAGATATCTCGGGCCTATTGTTCAAAGTGACAGTGATACAGATGGGGATGTTATTAGTAGAATTCAAGTTGGTTGGTTGAAGTGGAGGAATGCGCTGGGCTAATTGTGTGATAGAAAGTACCCTTAGACTGAAAGGAAAATTCTATAGGACGGTGGTGAGACATACAATGCTCTATGACGTAAAATGTTGGCCTTTAAAAGAGAAGCATAAAACAAAGTTAAGTCTTGTTGAGATGAGAATGCTTAGGTGAATGAGTGGCCTGACACTTAGAGACAAAATGTGAAATGAACATATCCGTGATAGGGTCGGTGTAGCTCCAACGACGGGCGATATTAGAGAGGGTCATCTTAGATGGTTTGGTTTGGTCCCATTAAATTTCGATCATCTGATGATCTGATTAGGGGAGTAGATGTTTTAGATTCGACTTATATTAAGAAAAGCAGAGCTAGATCTAAGAAGACGTGGACATATTGTATAAAAAATTGATCTTAATTTATTAGAATTAAAGGAAAATATGACACTCAATAAGAAGCAATGGAGATAAAGTATTAATGTAGCCGACCCCGCTTAGTGAGATAAAGGCTTGTTGTTGTTGTTGTTGTTGTTGTTGTTGTTGTTGTTGGTCAGTTGGAACTGCATGCTTGCTGATCTACATTATCTGCTTTATTTATAGCAGGACTGGTTTGAGCTATACCGAGACCGAGTTGTTGAAGCTGAGCAATTGATTCTAACAACTCTAAATTTTGAACTAAAGGTGGAACATCCCTACGTGCCTCTTACTGATATTGTTAAGAAGTTAGGACTATCACAGACTGTTTTGCTAAATTTGGCTTGGAACCTGGTCAATGAGGGGTATGTCTTATTACTAGCATTATATTCGTATAGTTTGAATGATTTTAATGCAAACTGCTGATTTATCAATTTTTTTTTGTTCTGATCATAAGTGAAATGCTGTCTAGAAAGGGCAAATGATGAATTTTTTTTTTATATTTTAATGTCATTGTGATGATTTATTTCCTCTCCTTTTGTTTTACTACAAAATTTTCTCATGTTTCCTTTACAAAGTCCCCTTCTCGTTGGCTGCATGTGTTTGCTAATTCTCAAATTTGCTTGCAGGTTATCAGTTTTTCCTTTTTAGGGTGTTAACTTTAATTTTTTAATCGAGTAAAGCACTTTATATAAAATAATTGTAATGAAGCAGGATGTTTTTTTTTTTTTTTGGTTATATAGAGAATAAAACGTGCTTGAAGTCTTAAACTAGTCTACACTAGACTGATACAGAGTATGTTAAATTGTCATCTTTACTTATGTTATATATTTCTGTACTATATTCGATTTTTCAGTAGTTCTTCCAGTTAAATTGCTTTGTTGTTGCAGTTCACAGTTTGAACTAAGCGCAAATCCATCCAAAATGAGCATGGCATATTAAATTATCTTCTTTACTCTTAATTTGTTTTTTTTCCCTCTGATATTCCTTTGTTTTCCAATACTGCACGTGCTAAATCTTTTTTACTAGTTTTATTCTTTTTTCTTTTCATAATTGATGCAAGTTCATGTCAAACAGCTGTTTTAATACATGATGTTGAAGAGTAGATCATGTTTGCAAGCAAGTTAGCTTCGTTCTAAATGTGTTTCAAGGTAAGATTGATAGAGATGTGAATGTTGATTTTGTTTTTTTCATTCGTTTTAGTGGGGCCCTTTCACCATGTGAATGTTGATTTGTCGTTTGAAGACAAAGTGAAGTCACTAGGCACATCACCACCCTTCTGAACTAAGATAATAAGGAAGAGAGAGCCTGATTACACTTGAATATGATAGGCATTCAATGTAAGACAGTCAGACATAAGGCTAAAGGTTAACCAGTTGTCGTATGTAGGAGAAATCAACAATGAAGTGACTAATCTGGCCCAAAATAATCAATCACATTACCATTGGCTGAAGGATTAGAGATAAACTTTTTAATGTTAAATTTTTGGAAACTTAGGGGGAGGGGGACTCTACTTGATTGTGATTGAGTTTCTTTGAAGGATAGTTTTGATTGCTGTTTTGGGGGTCCCAAAAGTAGTAATATCAAGTTTGATAAATCCGTAGGCTTGTGGATAGGGTGACCTGAAGGTATTTCATGGAGTAGTTGTTTGAAGTTGGTTTTGACATTTTTTTGTTGTCATAACTTGTATAGTTTTTGAGCAATTCAGATCTCCCATTTTACATTGTATGAAAGTAAAATGCTTGTGGTCATTAGGAAATTTAGAGTATTCAGGGTTCCTCCTAGCAGCAGGACAAAAAATTCCATGAAGATGTTTTGAGAGGTGACCCATAGTTGCTGTTGAATGTTACCAAATAACTTAAGCACAAAGGTAGTTGTCTCGACAAAATAACCATGATCTTATTTGGATGCTAAGGGCATTCTTTGGATTGCATTATGTCAAAATGGTGGAGAGAATATGGTTAAGGATCATCAACATGACAATTGCATATTATTGAATAAACTTGAATTTAATTTCAAGAATAAACTGGAATTTCACTGTTGAAAAATACCATGTGATGTCTTAGATAACCTCCAAAAAAAGGGTTGTTAGAGAATTAAAGAACCCACCAGTATAAGTGAGAGTTTAGGCTAACAAGTCATCGGCCTTGTAAGATTCAAATTGATGGGTGATGATCAGCTATGAATGACTTGTGAGAATGTAGAATGAATGAGATTAGGGGTTTTTGACAAAAACATTAGCTAAAAGATCTTAAATATGGAGGGACAATAGTTAATAATAGGAATTTATTCGTATAAAGTTCCTTACTCAACTAGTGGTCCCACGAAATGGAGGCATTACTGTTTTGGAATGATTCTATTTATGTTACCATCAACAAGGAGTCTCACTATGCATATCTTATTCCACATTTACAATCTAGTTTGATTCTTGAGAGTTAGGCGGGTGTTTCCATGGTATTGTTGAATCGGGAGATGCAAAATTCCCACCATATAAGGTAGAGTAGATGCTTTCAAGTTTTTTTAATCTAAGTCTATAGGTAAAGCGAGGAAGAGAAATATCGTCAAAACAATCCAGAAAATCATCATCAAGTGAGGAGTAGTCATAATATATTTTTTTTGTTTTTAAGGAATTCCTAATGTAGCTACTTCTTCCTGGTCAAGGAAAAATCAACAGTTTTGGCTGCATCATTTTTTCACAATCTTTATTTTCTTTATCATATATGTTTACAGGTTGAACTAATTTTTCAAACAAACATCTATTGAGTTTGCAAATATGATTCAGGCTTGATATTTGTTGTGCTTGGTCTATGATCTAAGCAATTGTTGTTGATGACTGGAAAGTTACTTCCACTATAGATTGAAGGGAAAATCTTGGGAATATTTGTAAGTGGATATGAACTATGTGTGTATTTTGCTAGATAAAAAATGCCATACTATGAGTCCTTTAAAATTTTATTGGTGTATGGAGAATCAATTAATTTTTCAAGTAAAATTTGTGGGCTCTAGGTGAGTGTGCCAAATCTAGACATTACTATCATTATTAGATGTATGCTTGTAATTTGAATTAAGAGTTTTGATGGGCAGATAATCATTTTAGATCACATTTTATTTGAGAGATCATTTTTTAAAAGCTATGGTCCTAGACATAGTTCTGCATTGCTAATTTTCTACCATGGGTTCAAATCTTTAGAGTAACAAATATTAGATGAAAAGTAGTAAATTATTATTTTTTACATGTGTCCGTTGATTTATATTAAGTTCATAATCTTTATTAAGTATGTGTTGACCTCATTTTAGTGAGGTCTTAGGATATCCTCTTAGACCCTAGGATCTAGCTTTAGGAGTTCCTTATTGACCATCTTAGAGGACTAGTACGGGACCACACCACTTAGAAAATTCGAGCCAATTCCTCACTCCTCCGAGCCTCACATGAACGGTCCCAAATCCTCGGCATTGCTCTAAATTGATTAGGACCGAAGAAGTGAAACTCGAAGTTGAGTTCCTACATGAATAGGGGCAGCCCCTAAGGGAATCACCGACGACTTCGGCACTACGCGTACATCACAATTCGACACTTTTTTGGCCCGACCGTAGGCGAACTTGCCCAACGACCTCGGATGACGAAACGGACCACACAGATGCGTCCGGGACGTCGAATTTAGCTAGGAAGGATACCCATATTGCTATGGTTCTACGCGCGCGCGAACGATACGAAAATTGATGCGCATTTTTAATTAGCGGGGCACCGGTTTGGGCTCAGCTCGGGTTCAATTTGAGCCCGACACAGGCTGAACACGAGCCAGGGCTATTTCAAATTTCAAAATTTTAAAATTCAAATCAGCTCTTTAATGTCATTTTTAATCGAATGTAATTAAGGTTAAGTTTTTTCTAACTCAGCCTCCAACACACAAGGAAACCATTTAATTGCCCGCCAAACTCAGCAAGAACGGCTATTGCAGAGGAACGGGATACAAATCCCGCTCAATGAAAAAAATTTTGGGGAGAGCTCCTTTTCCCTGCGCATGAACGCCTGTTTCCCCTGTTCACCTGCTCTCGCCCGCTCCCTCGCTCGACGCGCGCTCACCCCCGCTTGCTCCGTTCGACCACCCCTCACTCCGTGCTTCCCGCTCCTTCCCGTTCGACTCGTCCGCTCACACTCGCGCGCGACTCGAAACCCTCGACGGCCATTTCCCGCACGCCTCTTCCTCCTAGCGACCCAGGCCGCACGCTCCGGAAACTCTCGCCCGCTTCCCTTTCGTACGGGAGCGGAAGCCCTCTCCGCTAGGCTCTCTCCTGCACGCACTCACGTCGCCTTCCCCTCGCTCAGCTGTTCTCACCTCCGACCCACAGTTCGCCGTCTTTCTCCCGTTCCGCCTCTGCACTCGACGCCACTCGACTCCAGTTCCCTCGATCGATCCCGCACCCGCTCACGACCCAATCCTTCCCCGCTCGACTCCATCTCCCGCTCCAGCGAAGACCTAGTCGACCCCTCTTCTCCTCTCCGCGCCGGAACGCTCACCCAGAAGCTCCGCTTGCTCTTCCGGCTTAAAGAACTCTTCCACACCGACGATCCCTTCCGCACCCGATTCCCCATCATTGTCGTGTTCTTGGTTGTGCCGAAGAAAGGTAAGGCTCAGGTATTGCCCTGCCGCAGAATCTAGCTTGTATTTTTTTAATTAATATTTGGCTGTCATGTATTGTGTTCATTTCATTTTGCTGCATGTTGGCATTCATTATTCTAGTTGGCTTAGATGTGGTACATGGTTCATGAACTATTCCTAATATTTGCCCTGATGTGTGCTTCATATAAGAAAGAAATGGTCTGATATGCTTTTTTTTTTTAGTTGCTTGCATGTTTCATGAAAGGAAGTATATGACATCAATATTAAATGAATATATTTCTGATTTTTTTTGCGAGCAATGAATTGTGATTTGAGCTGACTTTTCTTAATTGATTTCTGACGAGATTACACACTGTATTAGGTTTTTTTTTTCCTAACTGGTTTTGGGACATTTAAAAGTGACGTTTTCAGCTTATGTGAATGCTGATTTGAGAAATTTTAAAGGTTGTTTTCTGTTTTATAAATGATGAATTGGAGTTTTAAAAATTGCTGTAGAAAGTTGTTAGTGAGATAGCTATTAAAACCTGCTGTTTGGAAACACTAAAAAACATCGTTTTGGCTTTTCATTTTAACTGTTTTGGCGCCTCTAAAATTCTTGTTTTGGACTATTTAAAAGTGTCTTTTAGAGTTTTAAAAGTGCTAATTTGGAACGCTTTAAAGTATTGTTTGAGGCTGTTTTATTCCTTGTTTTGGAGACGTCGAAAACATCATTTTGAGGCAAGTTGTACACTGTTTTGATACTGTATTGAGGTATTCTGGTGGGTTGATTTGAGGCGATTCATGCAATGTTGACACTGTTTTGGAGGTATTAAATGTAACATTTTGAGGTCGTTTCACGCACTAATTTTAGAGATGTTTATGTAGCTTTTAAATGCGCATTTACACGCGATTTAGAGTTGATTTTAGGGGCTCTTTTGCCCACTATTTTGGGTTTCATTTGCTTGTTAATTAAACGTTTTTTAGTGCCTAAGACACTTGTTGTTTTCCCTTTGGTTTTGCTATTTTCGAAAGTGGCCGACCTTTCCCTTTCTTTTGTTTCATTTTCCTCGTTAAACTAGTTAGCTCACAAAAAGAGAATTTCGATTTAACTCGAGGAAGGGTAAAACACTCTTAGTCACTTCACGTACAAGTTAGAGCAGTAGGCTCCATAGCACCTTAGGTGAAGCCCCTCTCAAGTACACCCCTAGGTGAATTCCGTACCTAATCCTCGCATAGAAGCTTCCTAAACCTAGGAGCACACCCTAGCGAGAGTCACCCACCTAATCCTCGAAGATAGTGCCTGCTGGCTTTGGGAGCACACCCTAGGCGAGAGTCACCCACCTAATCCTCGCATACGCTTCCTGGACTTAGAAGACACCCTGTGTGAGAGTCACCCACTTAGCCCTCAAGACAGCGCTTCCTAGCTTTTGTGAGCACACCCTGTGCGAGAGTCACCCACCTCATCCACAACATGAGCTTCCTAAACCTTAGGAGCATACCCTAGAGTGAGATTCACTCATCCTTCACTGCGACTTCCTAGACTTCGGTGATCACACCCTAGAGTGAGAGCACATCCACATAACCTTCGAATGCACAAGCAACTGTACACCCGACCCTAATTTACAAGTCGTTGGAGACACTATACACGGAACGCACCGAGGCGCTGTTCACCCTTCCTTAATTAAATCAATCGTGAATTCCCTAAAATGACTTAACCAATAATAAAACCCAACGCTCCGTAATTGAGCTCGAGTATTACACTCGTATCCTTCCGCGAATCGGGACATTTGTTTTGCCACATATGGATCATCTGACTCAGTGTAAGTCCGAGGTCTGAGTGCGATGAGGCGATGATGATAATCGCTTATGTGTGTTATACGAGGGATACGAGGATTCGAGGGATAATTGGAATAAGTATCTCTTACCTCGAGGACCTTCAATAAGGGAGAGGAAAGGACCTATGATACTATTCGCCGACTCTCGGTGAGATCGTTTCCCGACGATCTTAGGTCGTTAGTAGTCTCAAGACGATTGGAGTGACTAGCACATGTGACTATTATTTTACAAAAAAATAAATAAAACAAAAATCTCTTTCGTCATTAAAGTTAACTCGCATAAAAAACTTAAACAACAATTTTTGCATGAAAATCAAAGAATTTATTTCTTATAAAATATATAAAGGTCCATGGTTAATCACTTGGATCGGTTAAGCGATCACCCTCCTTAGAGCGTCGGCCCAGAATCCTTATCCAAGGTCGGAAGACATGAGCCTACTCGAGCCCCTCGCCTTTATCGACGTCTCACACCTGGGCTTCTGTCTTTTATATGTGACTACAAATTTTATTTGTTATTTCTACGACTCGTTCTTTTCGACCTTTATGCTGGTTTTCTCTTTTACATAATTCGTTTGTAAGTTTATTTCCCGCAAATCAGTATCATGCTTGAAATATAAGTCATACTAACTGGTATAGATGTCTGCGTACGCTTTTAAAGCTTTATTTCTGCAAATTACTCAACTCGCAATCGTACTTTACCGCAAGTTACTTTTCAAGCACTTTTACATACTCGCAATCCGTATATTTTGCATGCGAAACCCGAACTCGAAACCAAAGCAAAAAGAACAAAACAAAAATCAAACTCGACACCAAGACATTGGAATACACTCGACAAAATCATTCGAACTTTGAGACATTAGGTCATGCATTTCAAAGAAGAAGCTCAAGCTGACTCCGTGGCAAAGATAAATGATGAGCTTGGATCGAGCAACAAGAGGATCTTCTTCAAGAAAACTCTTTCCTAGCTTAAATGACAACATATAGACTTCGAGGCAGCTGCCTAGCCATGCGCGTAAACCTTCACTCACCCTTGTGCTTCGTGCAATCGTGTTGCGCAGCAGAAGTTCTAACACGCTTTAGTGCTCGAGGTTGTCGTACAGTACGATGTAATCCCTCTTATCTCCGTGGTTATTTGCATAATCGGATATTATGCAAACGTAAGTTCCAAATAATAAAATTTGCGATGATTAAACATTTAATTAACACCGTCTCCAAAACGCAGTACACACCATAGTGATAGCTGGAATCACCGTGCCACCTCGCATCTATGACATCCCCTACCTTTTCTTTCTTTGACTCCGAAAATAACTGCTCCCATTCGAGCCACTCCCACTCGCTTTTCCACGTCCTACCGCGAAAACCTAAACCTCGAATCTCGAAGACGTAACCACCGATCATTATCGAGAGTTTTCTCGAGTGACACTACTATTCGAGATGTAATTAACTATCGTGCGCATTTCATAAGTGAACTCTGAACCTGAGTAAAATAAACCCTACCTGAGCTTTTTCTATTAGGTAGGAACTCGTTTGACTACACATAAAAGGTTCGCAGATCAAACGGATGTCACGAGTCTTTTAGTTCAGTATGATTGGATCTACCGTCGCTAGGATACACTAATCTTTCGAGTAGCGTGTATCATTTGCGACACTGCACACGATTATGCAAACTACTGGACAAATGAGATCCAGGCGGTCTCATCTTTCAAAATTAAAATACACTACTTTCAAAACTATTTTCAAAATCATATATCTTTTATATTAAACTAAATCACTTAAATTTTATACTCTTTCAAAATCGAAGAAAAATGCGTACCGATAAATTCCAGCGACTCACTGTGACTGGCTCCTCTCTCCATTTTGATCGGGAGGTTTTGTCTTCATACATCTAGCAGTGTGTCCATGTCCTCATGGCTGGGATCTGTTGTTCTTCCGTTGACATATCGTGCTTATTTCTTCCTCGAGCAAGTATAATCAACTCTTGATTTCGATGAGCCATCCGTTTAATCACTATTAAACAGAGTGGTTCGGAATCCTAGTGGTTAGTGCGGTGGCACCCGATAGGTGTGGTAGGTTAGGAGCGGCTTATCGAAGCGAGTTCGATGCGATGTTAAACTCCTTCCAATCTCGGACCGGTCCTACGTTTCATTCCTCTTTGAGTTCGACTTGATCTTAACAAGTTAAAACCGAAACTTCTCTATCACAATCCTCCTTTTAAACTCCAAACAAAACACAAAAAGGTTTAAGACAAAATTCACATGAATAAATTCACGGGATGCCAAGTTCATAAGACAAGTGTGTCAACTCGAAATACCTCCACCGAAACTACAAGACACGAGACATTACCGACTTCCGAAAATTCTTCAAATGACGAGAGATGATGTCGTCACCAAAGTCGATCTTCTCGTTCGACGGAAACCCGCCCTACGACAAGTGCCGGTCGCTACCAAGGATCATTGATCAAGTTTGGAACCGGCTTCGACGAAGTCGAAGTCATGCTCGGCAAGGCGCCTTATGTCTTCTTCAAGACAGCTGCCCCAACAACAAAAGAGCCAATTGCCAAATTCAACCTCAGTTGCAAGCAAGAGTTCCCCGTACTCAGGAAGTCCAAGGACGGGAAGACTTTTGCTAAGACCGTTGCTTCTGATCCCGTCAAGCCTGTCAGCCCTGTGGAAAAGAGGGTTGTCACTGCCACAGCTACCGGGTTCACAGTCACCGCACCAGCTGCACCATCAGTCAAAGGAAAACAGATTTTCAATGAGGAAAAATCAGTTGATGCCTTTGCCTCACCGTTGTTTGTGTTCGAGATTGGATCTAGCTCAAAGTTCGGTCAACTTACCAGAACACAACACAAAAATAAGAACCGAAAGATTTTAAAAGCCAAAAGGGCAAAAGCTTCGAAAACCGTTCTGGCCACAGAAATTCCTCAGCAGGACGAAATTGGATGGTCTAAGACCGCACCTCTCCTTGGAGGAAGCAGGTTTCACCTATTGTTTGCCGCTCTCGGAGAAGAGAGTATTCATAAGATTCGTCGTCGCCTCTCAAAACCTACATACCGCCGACCGATTCGCCTTGCTCGGGTCCGAGAACACGAACTTGCCACCACGAGGGGAGATCCCCACAAGATGAACAATGACAAAAGATCGCTAGTTACTACATCTGGACCGCGCATTAGAGACCGCGATTTATCCAGGAGAGCCGAGGCCCTCAAAGAGACGTATAGTCTCCGGACCTTGGTTCCGAAGGAGAAGTTGCGGAGTCATAAGGTCGCTGGATTGGTGCCGCAACAGAGATCAAAAAGACGTCTCCCCGCAAAGGATTCTAAGTCCGATGCTCCAATCAGTAGTGTTACGGCCATGCCAAAGCCAGTGTTGATGGAAGGTGTACAACATCGTGCTCGGCCGATCTCAAGATCATTAAAGGGAGGACAATTGAGGAAAGATTAGAGAAGCTCAGGGCAGACATCGCTGAACTGTCAAAAGAACAAAGTGGAAGCATCAATGATGAAGAACACGATTTGTCATTTCATATGGATGAAGATTTTGCAGAGATCTTTATGGTTGAGACTAGAGCCTCTGCGTCATCGCGCGGTGCTTCTTTGCCTACCGAGGAGAACGCCGAGGATGAGTCACAAAGGGCCATCCGACAGAGGGATGAGCTTATCATTCGCATGGAAAAAAGGATGAAGGAGATGGCGGCCGTTATAGCCTCATTTCAGAATCAACCTCAATCTCCGAGAGCAGCCTCTCCAGAAATAAACCGGCCAGAGATCATTCATGTCGCAGATGAAATGAATGGTTCAGCCCAAAACACTATACCTGGAAAAGGACATCAAACGGATAGTTGAACAATAAGTAAAGGAGGCCTTAGCCCAATCCAAAGGAGGAGCATTGATTCCAAAGGGTAGACCATATCCAGAGGAATTTGATGCAGTGCCCTACCCGAAGGGCTTCGTGCCACCTACTTTCAAAACTTTTGATGGAACAGGAAATCCCCGTCAAGATGTTGCACACTTCCGGCAAGTTTCGCAATGCGGGGGTAGTGAAGCACTATTATTTCGCCGGTCATGAGCGAGTCTCTCCGGGTCGCATTCGATTGGTATGCGGGACTACTAAATGGGTCAATAAAGACATTCACGAACCTGAGAACATGTTCGTTAAGAGGTTCATCGGAGCTCAGCATCATATCACCGTGGGTGATCTTGTGGTAGAAAGACGAAGCCGACGTAAACTCTAGTGGAATACATTCCGCGGTGGAGGAATCTAAGTATGAAGTGTGAGCCACAATCGCGGGAGCGACGATGCGATCGAGATCTTACTTAAGAGCATCCATGGCCCAGGTAGCTTTCCTACTTAAGGGATTTACAATCAAAACCTTCGAAAAGCTACTCGCAAAGCCGCAAGCCTGCAAGAGGAGGCTAAGCAACTCGGATTCTCGAGGTCGATAAGTCAAAGCCCGCAAAGATATTCGATAAGAGGTCCGGAACGGTGGCGACGAGTTGACAAAGGCAAGCAGCACTGCAGATTCGAGTAGAGCAACCTCAAGAAGACAACCAACAAGACTATCAATCACGGCGCCGACAGAGGAACTTACCGCACGGATAGAGGGCAAGGTCCATCCATGGCCGATCTGGCTGAGTAAAGTCTACTCCTTCAAGGATGAGGCGATGGGGAAGATGTTCGGAAATTTGATCAAGAAGTCCGAGTTCGAGCTGCGGAGCCGAAGAAGCCGGATGAGGTCGATAAGAAGGATCACCCAAGATATCGCCCATATCACGGATTGCTTGGGCACACCATGGAGGGTTGTATCGGCTTCAAAGAATCGCTCGAGAAGAATTTCAAGAATGGGAACATAACGATCCCGAAAGAATATTTGAAAGAACCCGAATAAGGTTCCATCAATGTAATTTCGGTCGATCCTAGTGTTCGATCGATTCCGATGCGAATGACAAAGGATGAAACATCTCTCGATTACTATTGTACTACTTTGTTTTGAAATGAATGTTAATGGTATCAATGTTTGTATGTCCCTTCCCTCCCTCCGCAATAAAATAAATAAAGAACTTTTTGTTTTTCATAATCGTTCAATATTTAAAAAGCATGGTTAACAAAATCTTCAAGGCTCAACATGAATACAACCCGAGAAAGGAGTAATCCAAAATAAAAATTTCAGCATTGTGATGAAATTATGATTTCAGGGGAAAATAAAATTAATGCCCTAATGACTGGGTCCTTCACTTTAAAAATTTCGGACGGGGTCCTAAGTAAAATTCAAAATAAGTCAGTGTGATTATAATACGAGTAATCGATTGAGGATATCACGAGACTTTTAATCTTCTCGCAAGTGACTGAGTCCTGACTTTCGAACGAGTTATAATATCTCGGGATTTGTCTTAAGAAATATTTGAGAATTGTTAATCAGGGGAGTTCAGACATTCAAAATCTTTAAATTATCGCTATACCGGATATAAGAATTTTAAAAACAAAATGAAGCAAAAAAAAGTGTGAAAATCTCCTGAGAAGAATCTTGAGGCGGGCATAAAATCAAAATTGGTGTCTCAATTTATACATTCAAAATCTAACATGTGCTCCACCAGATATAGTAATTCTCAATAAAAAAGGAGCGAAAAAAAAAAAAAAAAAGAAAAAGGGCTCCTTGGAAGAAGCTCGAGGTGAGCAATCAAAAAATTAGTGTTGAATTCTCCCCGAATTAAGAAACTCGAAAAGTCTCTTAGGATATTCTTTCGATATTATACTCGGAAATAGTTAAGTGACCTCGTGTCGTTTGGTCGACTATTAATTAGACTCGTAAATATCCTCGGAGATGAAAAATATTTAAATCACATGAACCGAATTTTGAAATCAGCTAGGCCAAGAAGAAAGAACTAAAGAAAGGACCATGTTATCAGCGATTAGTGAAATTCGATCCTGAAAGAATATCTCTCAATGCTTAGATGATACAACTCCATCCTCAATTTAAAGGACATTAAAACAATCTCTCAAATCAATGTGAACAATCTCTACAAATCGGTGATAAAGAAACAACGACTGCCACAACAAAGCTACAAAGCTACAACCTTTCGAGTTGTGATGTCCCTATAAATAGCACATCTTTATGTGTACTTGAAAGAATCACAATTTTGATAAGTACGCTTAAAGAATGGGTTATTTTTACACACGCTCTCAGACCAATGGATGACACCTCAAGAAGACTCAGTGCAAGCATGGGGTTTCAAAGAAAAAACCTTGTCCTTAGAAGTACCAATGCCACACTTGTCTAGAACTGGGTCCAAATCCTAACAACATTGCAACCAAAGATAACTCACAAAACATAAACATAAACCCCATCAAAGCACAGCAAAAATAAAAATAGACTCGATGCCATATCAAGTTAAAATCCAATTCAAAAATCAACATTTCAAGCTTCATATTTTGATCGGGTCAGGTTGACTCTCCTTGGCTTATCACTAGCGTCACTTTCCTCGGTACAAAGTTTCTTTCCATAGGAACTCCGGGTACTTTTTTCGCATCGAAGAGGCTAGCCGACTCTATCTACATAGTAACCGCGCTCTTCCATGCCTTTTTGTCCGGTGTGAATGAGATTTGCGTCGGTTCTATCGAACCGCATCTCTTTTCGCACGTACATTTCTTCGATTAACCATTGAGTTGGAAATGAGTCCCATCATGCTCTCTTTCTCAGTCTGATTTCTTCCTACAAACATTTTCCGCACTGCATAAATTTTCACGAATTCCACATAAAATTTGCACAAAATTCAACATCCATATCACGAATCTCTGCACTCGCAATTCTACAAATTTCATCGTCTTCACAAATTTCACATCAATCTCTGCAAGATTCCACACTTAACTCTTCAAGTCTCTGCACTCACAAACCTCTGCAAATCCCTGCATTCACAACCTCAACAAATCATTTGCAAATCTCTGCAAATTTTCATAATCTCTGCATTCACATTTCTCAGTCATTCCCCACAATTCTACAAATTTCACAAATACCAGCAAATCTCTACAAATCTTTGTACTCACAAATCTTTGCATTCACATTTCTTAGCAAATATCCACAATTTTACAACATCACAAGTCTCCAAGTCGCTGCAAATCTGCATAATTCCGCAACAACTCTGCACCCTCATAATCTCTCATTAATTTCATAAAATCTATGTCAGCAATCACCACAATTTCATAAATTCCACCACTTCACGACTTTTACAAATTATCATTCTTCCCACTTTGCAGTGCTCTACACTTCCACACTTCAAGCAATCTCAACGACTCAAAGACATTTAAGGATATGTAGGATCCTAATCCTTTCTCAAGGCACTCAACGACTCAAAGACTCAAGACCCAAAGACTCGAAGAATCGGGATAGACATAGTCTTATTCCTTTCTCAGCACTCGACATATTTGGGATGGGTTCAATCCTAATCCTTTCTCAAAGACTCAACACATTTGGGATAGGTTCAATCCTAATCCTTTCTCAAAGACTCGGCATATTTGGGATGGGTTCAATCCTAATCCTTTCTCAAAGACTCAACACATTCTGGGATGGGTTCAATCCTAATCCTTTCTCAAAGACTCAAGACTCAAGACTCAAGACATTTGGGATAGGTTAAATCCTGATCCTTTCTCAGCACTCAGCACTCAGCACATTTGGGATAGGTTTAATCCCAATCCTTTCTCAGCACTCATCACATTTAGGATAGGTTATATCCTAATCCTTCCTCAGCACTCAGCACATTTGGGATAGGTTTAATCCTAGTCCTTTCTCAGCACTCACAAGACCTTTGGGATATGTTCCATCCTAATCCTTTCTCAAAGACTCAAAGACATTTGGGATAGGTTTAATCCTAGTCCTTTCTCAAGCACTCAAAGACATTCTGGGGATAGACTCGATCCTATTCTTTCTCAAAGACAATGGGATATGTTATATCCTAATCCTTTCTCAAAGACTCAAAGATGTTTACACATTTATGATATGTTCAATTCAAATCCTTTCACTTACAACCACGACACTCCTCACAATCATAACAATCTCTGCAAGACAACAAAAAACATCACAAAACAATTAAATCAAACAACACCTCATATTGCAAATCCTTTCATCCCCAGCAGAAACTCTTAAATTCTACACTAAAGTCTTTCCTTGAGTTGGGGTTTCCCAAGTGGGAATCTTAACTCAAATTCCTTTTCGGACCCGATTCGACATTTGGTGCTTGGACGGTTCTTTGGTTCCGTTGATCGCTCGGTCAACACCAATACGCGCGTGTGCATGTTCGCACACCACACCTATCGGAGTCCTTTTGTTGACCTCATTTTAGTGAGGTCTTAGGATATTCCTCTTGGACCCTAGTGATCTAGCTTTAGGAGTTCCTTATTGACCATCTTAGAGGACTAGTACGGGACCACACCACTTAGAAAATTCGAGCCAATTCCTCACTCCTCCGAGCCTCACATGAACGGTCCCAAATCCTCGGCATTGCGCTAAGTTGATTAGGACCGAAGAAGTGAAACTCGAAGTTGAGTTCTTACATGAATAGGGGCGACCTCAGGGAATCACCGCATCCTCGGCACTCACGTACATCACAATTCGACACTTTTTGGCCCGACCGTAGCGAACTTGTCCAACGACCTCGGATGACGAAACGTACCACACGGATGCGTCCGGGACGTCGAATTTAGCTAGGAAGGATACCCATATTGCTATGGTTCTACGCGCGCGCGAACGACACGGAAATTGATGCGCATTTTTA
>CM040426.1:69221495-69264204 GCA_022702705.1 Papilionanthe hookeriana x Papilionanthe teres | reverse complement strand
GAGCTTTACTTTTATAGCTCATAGGGCTTATAGTTTTTTTTTCTTTTGACTTTGGGATACCGAGGTCTTCTTGGATGACAAATTCACAGATTACTGACAAGGAGTCTCTGGTTGTGTTGTGTCGACTACCTTCATGATCAGGTAGACTTAGGGTCCTAATAGCTTGGGATGACAGATATATGGTATCTTGACCTGACTATCTTTACCGATTAGGATTACTTTGCCTCTAATTTATTGTGCCCTTTTGAGCTCTGTCATTTTTTTGACACCTCATTGATGTTTTCTCATAGGCCCTGATTGCGGATATACTACTACCCATTTGAGATACAGTTATTTACCCTCTGCCCTTTTGACTCGGTTAGGCCCTATAAGCATAGTGTAGACTTTATCACTCTACTTGGATATCTTGTAGGCCTCGTATGTTGATGCATTGCTACTCATTTGAGATGTGAGAGATTTAATCTCTGCCCTATGGCTTAGCGAGTGCTTTGAAAGCATCGAGATGCTCCTGTGAAATAATCCTATTTTTGGTGACTTATTTATCGGTTATGATAATGTAAGTATGAGTGCTTTTATCGAGAGTATTCTTGGTTATTCCCCATATAATTAACCAAATGGATATGTTTCTTTGGGAGTTCTCTTGACCCCATAATAAAAATATTCTTTTGACACCTCATTGATGTTATCTCGTAGGACTTGATTGACGATAGAACGCTGCCCATTTGGGATACGGATATTCACTCTCCGCCCTTATGGCCCGATTAGGCACTACAAGGATAGTGTGGAATCCATTAGTTGACTTGGTTATTTCGTAGTACTATTATGTTGATAAGCCGCTACCCATTTGGGATGTGAGAAATTCACTCTCTGCCCCGTGGCTTAGCAAGAGCTTTGAAAGCATCGAGATGCTCTAGTGAAATAACCATCTTTTTGGTGACTTATTTGCTAGTCATGATAATGTAAGCAAGACTTCTTTTATCGAGAGTATTCATTGGTATTCCCCAAGATGTAATTAACCAAATGAATACATTTTTTTGAGAGTGCTCTTGACACCAAAACAAAAATTATCTTTTTCGTTCTCTAGTTATGAGTGGCTTATGTAGCGATTTTCATCGTGGGATACCATGTTTTGAGTTATTTCGATCCAATTTTGTTCAGATGTATACTCTTGACCTATCACAAGAGTATTACCTTATGCATAAGCTCTCATTATTTCTCTTTAAAATTTGTTTGTCTATTTTCATTTTATATCCTTCTTTTTTATTCATCTCATCTTTGAATCTTTTTTATTATTTGGGAGAGAGATTTATTCAAAGAAGGGAATAATACAATTAAATATAAATAGACAAACTGGCGACTCGAAGTTTTTTAAAAAGAATAAAAAATAGGCCGCATAGGCCATAGTTGGGGGCTGCATGAACTGTGATAATTCATATGTCATAGAGTTCCGAGTTGGGAGCTGCATGAGCTGTGGACCACTTAGGCATTAGTTGGTCACGTGGGTTGTAGTGGTGAGTTGTGATGATGTTCAGAGGTCGCAGAGGCCGAAGTTGAGAGCCGTACAAGTTACAGACCACGTAGGCCATAGTTGGTCACGTTAACAATGAAGGTGATCTACGAGGAGAGGGTTTTAGGAGTTTAGAGAAAATTTTGAATATGACAGTCATAAGCACTTGTGGAGTGGTGCGTCGTTGCATTATCTTCGGGGTGGTATCGTTACACCATCTTTAAGGTGCATTCCTACACTATCTTTGGCGTGGCACCATTGCACTTTTTATGGGGTGCATAGTTACACCATATTTGAGGTTCGTCGCTCCACCGTCTTTGGGGTGCATTGGTATAGTATCTTTGAGATGTTTTGCTGCACCATCTTTGTGGTGGTGTCATTACACCATCTTTAGGGTGTGTTTCTACATTGTCTTTGGAGTGTGTTCCCGCACTATCCTTAGAGTGCGTTGTTTCTTCACAACATACGTTGGGATTCCACAACACATGTGATAATTCAGCTCCTTCTTCGAGCTCTAGTTTTCCTCTGGTTCAAGCTATATGTCCCACTCAAGAAGGGGTTAGTTCTCTATTTAAAGAGTTTTGAAGATGACTTGCTGTAAATAAGGAAGGAATCCAGACTCATCGGATGATCTGCAGAGGTTCACTTTATGGACGGTGTTCTATGGACATTTAAGTGCCTTAAGATTGTTTGAATTTTGTGATCATAGGCTCCTTGGATTTGTCATGTTGAGATGCTTAATTTGATTATAAGTTTGTCAGATTTGAAATTCAATTGACCTTCCAATTTGATTAAAAGCTCTAAAAAATGGTTTAATCAGCTCATTCCGGGCTTTATTCCACTTGGATTGGACCAGTTTTGGTGTCATTCGGTCCATCTCATTGAGATAGTCATTTTGACTATAAGTTTTGTTTGAATCTAAATTTTGGTTGATTTTTAATTAGTTTTAATAATTTTTGCTAAAACATTTCCCTAAAATTAATGCCACGCCTCGAGATTCGTGCTAAATGATGAAAATTTATTGATGACATATCAATAAGGTAACAAGAAGCAGTAGGATGGTCGAAAGCTACATAGATGAGCACAAGAATTTCCATAATATATAAATATAGAGTACTTTCATGAATTACACGATAAAAATAATGTGCTAAAGTTTAGGTTATGCTACTTTATAGATTGTGTTCCCTTCTACCTCGATAAAAACATTGATATTTCTACTAAAACATTCTTTATAGTTAATGAACTTATTGGATTCCTATGAGGAAGGATGACATGGGAGAGTGTTATAGGGCATTTCAAGAGCTAAAGTGGGGCATAGTGTGCAATAAGGAAAATTTCATAAAGAAGAATGTTCAAACCTAAAACCTAATAACTATCTATGCAATGCCACTACAATACTGCAACATTTATGGATTAAAAGATGGCTACTAAAAATTAAGAAATTTTTAACTAAAATATTTATAAATCTATAAAAAAGGCACAATCCGAAGGATTCACGCGATATTTATTAATGAAGAGCAATTATATTTGGTTAAGTCTTGAATGTTTGGATTAATTAATAACTTTAAGAAAAAGTATATAAGTGTGGGCACTAAAATTGGAATTTGGTTTAACAGTTGAATACTCCCATTATATGATTTGATAATAAAATTTTAAATATTTTAAATAATATAAAAATATGATTTAGGCACTTGAATATTATTTATATTAATTGCATTTTTTTGCAATAATTTGATTCTTTATCTTACTTAATAACAGAGTAAGTTTGGTGTTTCTGAGAAACAATGAATTATTTGATTAATATTATGAATCAGTGGTCTCTAATTTCTAGAAGTATAAAAGCACTCATGTACATCATTAGAGAGGAGGAAAAAATTTTGAATTCATGATTTAATGAAAAGCACATATTATTTTAATGAAATAGAACAATGTTTATTAACTAATATATTAGATACCACTTTCCAAGATATTCATAATGTTATATATTTCTAACTCCGGTTGCCCTTCAGTGTTGATCTTGCATGAAATCATAAGGGCTACAATAAATCTCATTGGATGTAGAGGAGAGACAACAAAGACTAAGTCATAAGGGCTACAATAAGATAATATATTTTAATATTTAAAAAAAACTTAACTTATTTTGGTAGTCCATGTGCATATGATTTGATAATTGCTCTAAGTCTTATTTGCTGCAATGACTAGAGAGGGATGCAATATAATACTTGCTGCTTTTTTTGGAAAAAAATTATAGGGTCACACATAGTTGTATGTGATTTTTGTAGATGATTTATTAAAAGAACAATAGCAATCCATGGGTCTAGTTATGATTTATGAATTTAACATTAACTCTTTATATACATACATTCATTAGTCTAGTTTACAAAAGTCTATTATTGAAGTTGTAAATGTTGTTATGGATGTTATAAATTTTTTTAATTTTCTAAAATATGCTCTATTATTCTTATAGTTTAATGTATGTATTTATGATATCGTGTTATGGCAACTCTGTTGCTTTCTCATAATCTACTTATTATACTATGAATGTCGTGTTCAGTTCTTATAATCAATTCTACATTTATAGAAGTTTATGTTAAAGCTATTGTATTTTATGTTTATAATATACTCTTTTTTCCATAATTGATGAATTAATTAGAGAATAATGTACTCTATTGTGTCATTATTATTTTAATAATAATGTACTTGTATTAGCCTATGTTATATCCAATACTTTTTGAGTGCCGATTAAACACTAAATAAATAATGATAGACCATCGGACGTGATCTATCTTCAAATAGTATTTATATAAGTTGAAAGCCAAGAAAAAAAAAAATGATTGAACTTCTCGAAACCATGATTGAAGAATCTCCATATCGTGATCAAATCCATGCATCTTCAAGTCAGGATTAATCAATGTTCGAATCATTATAAACTCATTCGATATACATAAACTTCAAAATTACTCTAGTCATTCTTCATTAGGACTATTTTGTCCTAGAAGAGAATTTTGGGCATATTTCTCCAAGAAAAAAAAAAGAATAATCGTGATTCTCTAATTTTTGTTGTTATGGTGCATATTATCAAATTCCCCTCAAATTTTATTGGAATTTCTCATCAATTTTTAGTGAGAAATATTTTATTGACTTTAGTTTCTCGTGTAGTTAGTGTATCATACAAAATCACTAAAAAATTAAATTCATCCCAATAAAAATTTAATCAAAATATTTCAGAAGAAAATTTATGAGAAATCTTTTTCAATAATTTTATCTATGTTCTTCACACAAACATTACATCAAATTTGATTGAGGTGGTCTAAACTTAAAATATAAAATTTTGATTTTGGTTTTGAGCTAAAATGAGTGATTTAAGATAAATTTTTAATTGATTTAAGTTGAAACTATAAATTTATTGAATACTAGTTTTAAAATTTAAACATTTTTGTTAAGAAGGAAGTGTGTTTTGAGGAAGGTGTTAAAATAATGGAGGCATTAAAAGACTCAATCATGGAAGAATCATATAACACCTTGAAGATATCACTAAAAGTAGAAATTCTTTTTTTTTTTTTTTTTTAGTTCGAGAACTATAATATTACTTATGTACTTAATAGAAATCAAAATAATGCAATTCCATGTCATTGCTCTTTAGGAGCTTATTTACTATTTATTTTATCATAGAAAGTTAGATCAGGCCATACTATCTTTCTCCACTCTCTATGATTTGGCATACAATGTTGCATTATTTTCTTTATTAGCTTTCTCTATGATAATTCAATTTGCTTCCAAAAATTTATCTACATGTGTCTTAACATTTTGAAGGTCATGTTACCCTTAATTGATAGATTTCACTCAAACTAAATGACTTTGTAAACCTAATGATACAACAAAAAATAAGAAAAAAACTATAAAATAATGTTATTAATTATAAAATTATAAAGAAATGTGTCAAAAGAATTGATAAATATCAAAATAGAATGCAAAATCATAATTGAAAATAAACTTATAATGAAGATTCTATACTTGTCTTCTAGCAAAACTATAATCTCTGCAAAATGCTTAAACTCTTAGAATTTATGATATACTTGAATGGCTGTGAAAATAAATTCAAGCAATGCTCTTATTTATAAAAGAAAAAGAGGTCCCCCAGAAAGCACAGAAAGTAAAGGGGCAATAACATCCTCAACACTTAAAAACTTCTCTAATTACAAAACCAACACCCTTTTCATCTATTTTTCTATCAACACTCAAACATCAAAATTCACCATAAAACTTCAACTCATACTTTTAATTTTAATCAAAAACCTAATTATTTGATCATGACATTCGTAAATGCATCAGATTGGTAGTCAACAAAAATGACATGAGTGCTAATTTTGTAAATATCAAAGTTTTGAGTGTTATGCATGTAATTATCCTATAAATACTCCATATAATTCTTGTGTGATAGAAAAATCTCATAATATACATTGTTTCTTCAAATATGAAACTAGTGCAAGCCTTTTTTTGCGTGGCAGCTGAAAAGACTTGATCATAGTGTCTTAAACATCACCCACACATGTTTTTCTGGCATATTGTCATGCCCACACTCTCCATAGATGTCCTTTTCGATGGGATATATTAAAATGTTGTTGAAGTTCTGGATGAACTGACTTGAAATAAAATGGGCCCAAATGGCTTTCTAAATCCAATAATACAACTAAAGTAAACATAAAATTATAAAATAACAATAATAAGCACTTAAAATGATAAAGTGTGAAAGAATTGATAAGAACCAAAATAAAATACAAAACCATAAGTGAAAATAAACTCATATAGAACATGGTATGCTTTTCTACTGTAAAACTACAACCTCAGTAATATGCTTAAACTGTCAGAATTTATGATGTATTGAATTGGCAAATGAAAATGAATTCTATCAACACTCTTATTTATAAATGAAAGAGAGGTCCTCAAAGAGACCCATCTGAAAAAAATGAGGATGAAATGTAAGTCACTTATAATGCTTTAAACACTCAAACTAATATTAGAAGTTCCTAAACATCACAATTGAATCCGTAAACTAACAAATGCGTGAAGATGATATGCAAACTCAATGTATTCAGAGTAAAATTCATGATCAATTAAAGACCATAAACTCACTTGAATATCTGTCATATAAAGTCTCCATATATATAATTGTGTTTTTTCATGAATGACTATCAAGTAGAATGGTCTAATCTTCTGTCATGGTTTGCACGAGTGTTCTAAGTGACATGTCATTAATCGTATAAGGCAATACATATTATGTCTCAAACCATAGCATGCTCATGTGAACATTTTCTTTTTTTTTTTCCTATAAGATTAGTGGTTCGCTATTGTGCTTTATGGGTCATGAGATCATTTCAAAAAGAAGTGCACCAAATATCAAATCATTGAAAACAATTATGCATGTATGTGCTCTAACAAACGTGCTAAACTTATAAAGTTCATGTTAAGGAATACTACAATAGAATAACTAGAATTGAAATCAATCACTCCAAGAATTAGGCACTCCTCTTTTAAAAGCAAATAACTATACTGAAAAATTTACAATCTCTCTTTTAAATATAAAGCCAAACTCTCATACTACATGTTCTTGAGCAAATCACTTTACCTACAATATATGGTCTTAAATTCCACTTTATAAGTTTGATCATCAACATCATGAGTGTTAAAGTCGACAAGACTTGCATAGAAATAATTTTCAACTCTACTTTCATAATATAAAGTAATTAACTCATCATGTTGGATCACAATTTAATATTCAACCACAAAAATTGCTAAAATTATTTAATCTTTTATTCACATACAGAATTCAAGACTATTAGTGGCGAAAACTCATTTTAAAATGAAAACTTATGTATGTTATTACACTCATAAAATATAACAAATAGTTCAACCTGCATACCGAATTCTCCATTCATGAAGAAAGAGTTGATAAGATCTATAACTTTATGAATTTCTAAATAAACCCAAGTCATGCAAATCATGAACTCAAATCTTCTACAAGTAAGCTGTGTCAATAAGGTCCGTTATGATAAAATGAAAAAGACTTCAATGATGATCACGCTTACAAAAAATCTCAACTGAAAAAAATATTATTATCGAAATATCTCAAATCTTAATACAAGTTATTCCGAATATAAATCACACTAAAATATGAAAAGTAAAAAATAAAAAATCTAGAATTATTCAAATGAAATCTACCACCTGAAGCTTAGAACAATAATTCATCCATCTTCCATAATAATTTGACAAAAATGACAAATATAATATGACATCAACTCAAAAAGAGCTAAAATCATATCTAGCATATCTTCTATAAGAACACTGTTAAGATTTTATACCAATAAGAACTTGGGATATATCCTCTTACAGTGTGAATTCAGTATCAAATGATTACAAAAATAGAACTATGAGTAAAAGCTCTTTAACTGAGCAGTTCACTGCTAAATAAATCTATTAAATAACAAGCACAACTAGAGCCCATAGGTTTCCAAATGGACGGAATATCTTTAATGTTAAATTATAGAATCCATTTGATAGGGCACAGAATTTTTGTTAGCAAAAGTCTAATTATGATTATCCTCTTAACAAACATTCACCGAAACTTTTAATAGACCAAAGTTCACAACAACTTGGTACCGTAGAATCATAAATTTTGATGAGGATTCATCATTATTCCCCCTAAAACGTGCTCCAAACTGAAGAATTTTTTTTTTTTTTTCAATCTAAAACAAAAATTACTACTGCCATATGCTAATCATTTGATGGTCTAATAACGATCCTTCATAAACTTCTCTCTCACAACTGAGAAAAATAATTTATCACATGAGTTTGCACCTATAAGAAACTTGGAACTATATCATAAAATCGTCAAAAAATACGAGTGAAATTCATGAGCAAAATCTTATTTAAAATTTAATTTATCTCCTAAAAATTTGACCCAAAATATTATGCTCTCAGGTGAGCCGACACTAATTTTCGGAAGCTACAAATAAAAAATAATTAATGTATTCTAAACTACTTCTGAAAAATGGCAAACATTTTGGAATAAATTTGACAGCAAGATAAGAATCCACCCCTACCTGTTCTTTTGATCAATACACACAATGCCAGTCCAGTCCAAACTTGACGCATCAAAGTAATTGTAGAACCTATAAATACATCTTGCTTCACAACTATATAACATATATTTGATTCCAATACAATCAACAAAAGAAAAGAAATAATATCGAGCTATTCATCAGAGCTCACATGGCCATACAAACAGAACATAACGGGGAAGGTTTACATGCATACCACTCAATTCTTACTTATTTACATATCTAATACCAAAACTTCAGTTTTTACGAACATACCATTTAACCTATGCACGAAAAGGTGCATTCCATTTTTTAAAAGAAAAATGGTCGTATGTTTTATATGATATGAGAAATTTCTGCGGTATATATGTAAAAAATAAAGTCTACAGTAAATGTTGAAAACTTGAAATATTACAAAAGATCCAATCTTTAAGAAGTTTATCCCACTGGGTGAACCCCGTTGTGGATATCACTATAGTACTGTAAAGAAAAAATAAATAATCAAAAGGAGCAAAAACCGGTCGTCTCTTCTCCATGAAAGGCTCCACAGTAGGTCCAAAGCAAGAACTGATTTAATCTTTGTCAGCACGGACCAAATATTGACTCGTAAACTTGTCAACTTTTGCTTCTGGATTAAAACGATGGTCATAGTACTCCACAACTGCTGCCCCAGCTAGAGCAGCCAGAGTGAAGGCCTGGGCATGCAACCTGTATTTTCAAAGCATTAGGGCAAGTTCATTGAGACTAAAGAAAAAAAATTAGATTTATATACTATCACTCAATTCCTGTGTATTAACATATCTAGCACCTAGACTTCAATTTTAACATGCAAGCCACCTTACCTATGCATGAAAAAGGTGTATTTCACTTTTTAAAAGTTAACCTGGTGGTATTTTTGATGTAATATAAAAGATTTGGGTGATATACATGTAAAATGTAAAATATAGGAGTTCCATATGTAAATGTGTAGGAATTCAATAGTATGTAAATACCCCAAGAAAAAATTAGCCTCATAACACCCTTCAAGTTTTGTAGAAGTTATTAATCAGAAAAAACAATCATGCTTTTACAATCATGATTTCAATATCTCCAAAGATGATTTGAGGGTGCAACATAATTTTTTCCAAGTGTGCAATGGCTTCCAATTCAATGGATGATTTCAGGGAGATAATTTTTTCAATGGATAATTGGGAGTTTGGTAGCCAACAAAATTAGTGAGAGTCGCCTTAGATGGTTTGGTCACATTAAACATCGACCATTTTATGATCCGATTAGGAGAGTAGATGTTTTAGATTCGATGCCTGTTAAGAAAAGCAGAGGTAGACCTAGGAAGACTTGGGCTTATTGCATAAAAAATGAACTTAATTTATTAGAATTAAATGAAAATATGACACTAAATAGGACATAATGGAGAAAAAGGATTCATTTAGCCGACCCCACTTAGTGGGATAAAGGCTTTGTTGGTGCGTGTGGTGTATAATTGGGAGTTTTCCGTTGTAAATGATTTCAAATGACATCTGATTAAAATTATCATAATTTTACAATCGTTCCTCTCTCTCTCTAACTGTCTATCTATCTAAATCTACCTAGCTATCTAGACAACAACAAACAACAACAATAACAAAGCCTTAATCCCACTAAGTGGGGTCAACCACATGAATCCTTTTTCTCCATTGCGTCCTATTTATGTCAAATTTTCATTTAATTCTAATAAATTAAGATCATTTTTTATGCAATAAGCCCAAGTCTTCCTACGTCTACCTCTGTCTTTCTTAACATAAGTTGAATCTAAAACATCTACTCTCCTAATCTAAGACATCTAATTTTGTCCGACATTGGTGCAACACCAACTCTATTACGAATATATTCATTTCTCATTTTGTCTCTAAATGTAAAGCCACTCAACCACCTAATCATTCTCATCTCGGCAACACTTAACTTAGCATTATGCTTCTCTTTTAAAGGCCAACATTCAACACCATAGAGCATTGTAGGTCTCACCACCATCTTATAAAATTTTCCTTTCAATCTAAGCAGTACTTTTCTATCACACAAAAGGCCGGACGCATTCCTCCACTTCAACCAACCAACCAACCTGAATTATACTATTAACATCTTCATCTATATCACCATCGCTTTGAACAATAGACCCGAGATATCTAAATCGTTCACACCTTTTAATACTTCAATCACCCAAAGTTACACTTCTGTCACTAGAGCTACTGTTACTAAAATTACATTCCATGTATTCAGTTTTAGTCTACTCAAAAGAAGACCTTTAGACTCCAATGTAGACCTCCATAAGTCAAGGTTTTCATGGGTTTTTTCTCTCGTCTTATCCACAATGATGATATCATCAACAAAAAGCATATACCAAGGTACATCCTCTTGTAAAGCTATCTAGACAAATAATTTAAATTGTAGGCTCTCCGACTTGCATGTATGTCACAACATAATTATCGATTATATTTACCACTGCCATCATACAGCACCGTAATGAAAACTCATTTCATAATTGAAACATATATCATTGAGTTTAGAGGGATTTAGTCATGCTTGTTTAATTATTCATTGCTTTGAATAAAATATGATTTTATGGTTTATATTTCCCTTAGATAATTTAAAAGTACCGTCTCCTTTTTGAGATATAGGTATTCTCTGAAAAACTTTCAATCTCATAGACCATAGTCAACGATTAGTGGTAAAAAACAAATGGGGATTAAAATTTAGCAAAAGAACATGGTTTTCCCTAATAATACCATTGTTATTTATCCTGTACAAAGAGGAAAAAGTGGTACAACTATGTGTATAATTTAAGAAATAATCATATTAGAGAAACAATTAGAATGATATTCATTTTCAGCTAAGGTAACTGAAAAACAGATTCTTCAAAATACAATAAGAACATCCGTTACCAGCCCCATAAATATTACTTTGGTCATATCTTTCAAAGGAAAAATGTGTGATGGAATTATGAAACATAAATTAAATAATAATTATTAGAGCAATAATTAGAGCGATATCGATTGAAGATGACGTAATGGAATATTAGACTTTGTTTATTTAGAAATTAAAACCAAAAGAAGAAAAATGCATTGATTAAATGGGAAGACAATATGTGCAGAAGGATCAGATATGAAAAGGAATGGACAAAAAACATAGAACCATAGATGCTGTCCAAAATAATTTGTGAAGCCTATGTTTAGCAAACAAGCATCACTAAAAAATGGAAAATAATGATTCATAAAGCCTAAAATAGGGATTCCAAGTATGCAATGGCTAGTGGGAGTTCCAACTAAGATATGATATATTTAAATTAGAAAATGTATCAATTCATAACCAAAAGAAGCTAAGAGACATTTCTTTTGAAGGGCAAAATTACAACTGCAATAATATACTTATGTTAAATCATTATCTTAGTTAACTAATAATGTTCCTATTATCTCTATATAAATAATGTTCATTTAACACTATGATGAAAAATAAACAATAAGTTCTTACAAGTTAGTTGGTAGTTGAAGAAGCATTCACGGTCCCATAAAATTCCCACTTACGAGTGAGCTCCATATTGATTACAAAAGTGTTTGATACAATAATAAAAGGACTGTTCGAAATGAAAGAGAAAATGGATTGATGAGAAGAATTCTAAGATGGGCTCTATATATTCCAAATATTATTAAACCCTAATAGATCATCCATCGAGGATCCACCAGAGGAAGGGAATTCTGGATGGAATGTTGACATGTTTTGGAAACCGAACTTCACATTGAAATAATAACACAAGATTTCTTCCCAATATAAAGAAAAGCAAAGTAAAAGTTATGTCTCTCTAGATCTTCTCTTGCAAATTTCTCAGTTTTTTTTTTATTTGTTTTTATTTTTATATTTATGTTTTCCCATTCTCATTTGCTATCTGATTTTAAAGTTGGTAAAGATTTCAAGTTGAAGACAGGAGGATCTAAAGAAGAAAACAATGTCAGCATGTGTGATATCTTTTTAAAGTTCATCTAAAAACTTTGCTTTGTCAAATAATCCATGAACTTTGCTTTTCACATGTATAGTAGTTTTCACAAGAGTAATGCTAAATGATCCCAACCACAGGCACCAAAAATTTTCTTAAAATGATAGTATGCTGAATTTGCATAACAATTGATTGACTACAATGATATAAGGTTATTAAACTCCCTCCCTCCCTTCCTCCCTCCCTCCGGCTCTTTGGGGTCTTGAGGCCAAATAAGATTTTTTTTTTTTTTCATAAACAAAGTTTGTTTAGGTGATTGTGGTAGTTTTCATATATATAATGTTTGAACTGGTGATTGGTTACATATCCTACAAACATATTTTCCAAAATTTAGATCAACAGTTTAGGGAAACTTAAGCAAGAAAATAATATAAAAAGTATGTAGACTAATTTCTAGATATTCACCACCAACTAGTTAGTTGAGCGGTAGATCTTTAAAGCGGAGGTCCATTATTCAAATAAATCGTTGCACAAAAACAGCTGCATAATCCCTACAACTTTTCGCAATATATTCTTACTGTCAATTTCTGTTTCATCACATGCTTACTGTTTTAGGTCACATAACCCCATTCTTTCATCTCTCACAGATTTCCTAGGTTACGCATTTTTTCAAATCTGCTAAAGTAGATTGAACCTTCCTACATCAACAACAAACAAAGGCGAGTTTCATCCATGTCTACCTAAAATTTGTTAAATACGAATTTAAGTGGCTTTAAACATTTCAACCGCAAAGTATATTTTTTCTACAGAAAAAAAAAAGCATTAAAACAAGGAAAATCGTTGCATACCTGGCATGGATGATCTTAACGCTAGTTTTCATATTAGGCCGGGACCAATTATACGCGATCGAACTCCCAATCCCAGTCAGCCAAAGGCAACCTTTTATCCCAAAACAAGCCACAATCCAACCACAAAGAAGACAAACTCAATTATAACCGCACCGAATTGCAAAACCATGAAAAAATCAATGAAAAAAACCAAATTAAAATCGGAAAAAAATGAAGATTACCGACTGTTCGTAACTTATGATCCACGACCCACTTCCTGAGCGAGGCAATCTTGCTGGGTTCCTGCTCCATTGAAGAAATTCCTCGTCCGATTTCTTACAGAATCAAAGAATAAAAGGAGAGAGAGAGAGAGACAAAGAGCGAGGAAAGCAGAAGAAGGGAAGGAATCAATATATAGAAGGGGTAAGCACCCCCTGCTAGCGTTATTTCGGCGAGGTCAGCTTGCGCGTCATTCTGAGGCGTGTTTGATTTGTATAACAATACTGGCCGCCGAATTTTTCTGTGCGGCGTCTGCATGGTCTTCTACTTCGGACGTCAATTAAGTGACGACGCGTGGCAGTGTGTGTTCTAAATGCCACGCCGGGTTTAATAAAAAAAAGAGGGAAATTTCCCCCGGCCCGGCCCGGCCCGACCCGCGTCCATCCGCCATTTCAAATCTCGCCAATACGATACATCTGGTTTCCGTAACGGTAGAATAAAAAGATGAAAGGTGAACCAGGCTGCGGTAGGGTTTCGAAAAGTTTTATTTTGGCTCTTTAGGTTTAACGAAAAGTTGTTTTTGGCTCCTTAGGGTTTGTCTTCTGTCGCAAGACATGGAGTTTGATTTCTTCTTAACGAAGAAATAGGAAGCATTAATTACGAAAACAGGTCGTTTGAGACGGAGGTAAGATTGACGTCGACTCGAAAAATTTTTGTTTAAGGGATAAGTAATAACAAATTTATGGTTGGTTTTCATGAAGTTTTTTATGGAGTATTTTGGGAGTTTTTTTAGTGTATTTATAGAGTATTGCTGCTGTAGTATTTTTTGTGTATTTTCCGTATTGCTGCTGGAGTATTTTTAGTGTATTTTTAATGTATTTTAGTGTATTTTTAGTGTATTTTTAGTGTATTTTTAGTGTTTTGATGCTGGAGCATCTCTAATGTATTTTTAGTGTATTTTTGGTGTATTTTTGGTGTATTGCTTCTAGAGTATTTTTAGTGTATTTTTAGTGTATTTCTAGTGTATTTTAGTGTATTTTTAGTGTATTGATGCTATAGCAATTAGTAGGTACTTGTGGTGTATTTTTGGTGTATTTATGCTGTATTTTTGGTGTATTGCTTCTGGAGTATTTTGTGTATTTTTAGTGTATTTTTAGTGTATTTTTAGTGTATTGCTAGAGTATTGATGCTCCAGTATTTTTAGTGTATTACGGTGTTATTTTAAAGTAGTTCTGATGAAGTATTTTGTCTACTATTGATGTATCGTTGCTGGAGTTTTTTTAGTGTATTTTTAGTGTATTTTTACTATATTGATGCTGAAGTATTTATAGTGTATTTTTTTGGTGTATTTTTGATAGTATTGCTGCTGAAGAATTTGTAGTGTATTTTTGCTGTATTTTTAGAATATTGCTGCTGCAGTATTTTTGGTGTATTTTTGGTGTATTTTTAGAATAATGCTGCTGGAGTATTTTTGGTGTATTTTTGGTGTATTTTTAGTGTATTTTTAGAATATTTCTGGTGGAGTATTTTTACTGTATTTTTGGTGTATTTTTAGAGTATTGCTTGGGTCATATACATGTCTGACTTAATATATTGTAAAATTTCAATTTGTAGTTACCTACAGCAGGAAGTGATTCAAATGATACAGCAGTAAACAGTTTTATTAATACTATTGTTCATAATGAGGTAGAGGCTTACGAAGGCTATTGCGCTTATGCACATAATGTTGGATTCAGTGTCCGCAAGGATCATAGCAGTTACTGGCCGAACTCCAAGAAAATTAAGTCGAAGGATTATACATTTTCAAAAGCAGGCCATAAGAAAGAGTCACCGGTCGCCAATACGTTGAAGTACAGAAAAGCAGAGAGGAGAACTGGCTGTCAAGCAATGGTTCGTTATGCTGTCGACATTGATGGAAACTGGACAGTGAAGAAATTTGTCAAAGGGCATAACCACCCATTGGCGGAATCCGATGACAAGCACCTTCTACGATCCAGTCGGAAGGTTAACACGTTAAATGCGAATTTACTTAGATCGTTGACAGGTTTAGGGATTAGAGCAGCGGACGCATTTAAGTTCCTTGCTACTGAGGTTGGTGGAGTAGAGAACATGGAGTGTACGAGACAAGATGCCTACAACTTCCTTCAGAGGGATAGAAGAATTAGAATTGAACATGGTGATGCAAACTCTCTCTTACAATTATGCATGGAACGACATAATGATGATAGCATGTTTGCATGGGACTTCCAGACTGATGACGAGGGCAGACTGAGAAGCTTCTTCTGGTGTGATGGGCCCTGCAGGCTTGACTATGATTGCTTTGGGGATGTTGTAACCTTTGACACGAGCTACCGTTTGAATAAGTACAATTTATGTTGTGCTCCTTTTGTAGGGGTCAACCACCACTGGCAAAACGTCCTCTTCGGAGTTGGTTTTTTATCCGACGAGACAATAGAGTCATTCAGTTGGCTAATCAAAAGTTTTATTCGGATCATGGGCGACAAGCATCCAATCACCATTTTTACGGATCAAGATCAAGCGATGTCAAGGGCCATTGAAGAATGTCTTCCATTCACAAGGCATAGATTGTGTCAGTGGCATATTTATAAGAAGTTGTCTTCAAAAGTTCATTGCGGTATCACGTGTAAGAGCGTCAACAATCTGTTCTGCAGATGCATGCGGGATTGTGATTCCGAAGAGGAGTTTGAACGTTATTGGGCTTTAATGATCGAGCAAGGAGACCTACACAACAACGGGTGGCTACAAGATTTGTATCGCATAAGACATAAGTGGTCCACAACATTCAATAAAGAAATATTTGGAATGGGAATATTGTCAACGCAAAGAAGTGAGTCCACAAATAACGTATGTCATGGTGTATCTAAGCCAACTAGTTCTCTTACTGATTGCTTTCTGGGTATTGAAAGTATTATGAAATTTTGGAGAAGGAACGAGAAGGATGAAGACTTCAAAAACCATCAAACGGTGATTACACCCAGAGTTAAAACAAGCCCAGTGCTGAGGCAAGCTGCTACGTATTACACCCGGAAGCTGTACTACATGTTTGAAGAAGAGTTGTTGCATGGGTTATGTGGAGTAACTGTTGATGTCGCGGGCGAGGGTGCTTCAGAATTCTATGTTAGGAATTTGGATAATCTGGAGACGAGTACACCTTGGATTGTTAATTTCGATATGAATAGCTGCGAGATAACTTGTAGCTGTAAGAAATTTGAAATGATGGGGTTGCTCTGCGCTCACTCGCTACGTGTTCTTAATGAGGTAAAAGTAACAAAGATTCCAGACAAATATTTGTTATTGCGATGGTCGGTGAAGGCCAAAAAAGAGATCTATAAAACCTTTCAGTACATACGGAAGAAGGACTCTGAAAAGTCCAGCCAATGCTCAAGTGGAATCCTATTTAGGTCTCACTCTCAAAAGTTTGCATACCAACTAATCAGTAAAGCAGGTGGAAATGAACGCGCCGAGACATATCTTCTTGATACTTTCAAGGCGGCATCTATAGGTATAGATGACATATTAGATGGGAAGGATCCTAATCCAAATAAAATTACCAAAAAGAAAAAATCAGACACGATAAGCAGCAATCTAAATGATCCCGCAAAAAAGAGACCCAAAGGTATTTCTAATGCTCGGCTGAAAGGATACTGGGAAAAGAGCAAGAGAACTAAGAGTATTTACTTTTACATTCTAAACAACTTAGTAGTTTCTTGTGGTTAACTCGTCGCTAAAATGAACAACTTTATGCAGGAAAAAACCAGGAAGGATCCGGTATAGAAGAAAACATGATTGCACTGTCTCAGTCACTGAGCAAGGTTATTCTCTTTCTTAATATTATAATCTTATAGTGAAATACCATAGCTAACATTCAATTTGCCTCTTCAACAGGAAAATGATACGCCTGAACCATCTTACACCGCATTACTGATGCACTCCATTACTGGGTTGTGACACGATTGTTATGTTATTAAGGAAACAAGGAAAATACAACCACATTACGACCATGTTGGATTGTGTAATATATTTTGTCGTGTAGTAAAATTGATTGAGTGAACAAATTCATTGAAAATACGTTGAAAATACATCTGAACACAAGAATACACTAAAAATACACTGAAAATACACTAGTTCTCTGGACTACAGGTTCCAAGCATGTAACAAATACAAATTAAACCTGAACACAAAATACACTAAAAATACACCAGTTTTCTGGAGTATAGGTTCCAAGCAGTAAAGAAGACACAAAATACACCTGCACAGAAGAGTACACTGAAAATACACAGAAAATACACCAGTTTTTTGGAGTACAGGTTCCAATCAGTAACCAAGGCAAAAAATACACCTACACAGAAGAGTACACTGAAAATACACAGAAAATACACCAGTTTTCTGGAGCACAGGTTCCAATCAGTAACCAAGGCAAAAAATACACCTACACAGAAGAGTACACTGAAAATACATAGAAAATACACCAGTTTTCTGGAGTACAGGTTCCAAGCAGTAACCAAGGCAAAAGATACACCTACACAGAAGAGTACACTGAAAATACACAGAAAATACACCGCTTTTAGCACGGTTCATCGTAGCGAGAAAAATACACCTACACGAAGATAACGAAAATACGAAAATACACCAGTTTTCCGAGTAGTTCAGCAAAGGCAAAAGATACACCTACATGAAAAGTACACTGAAAATACAGAAAATACACCAGCTTTACGGAGTACGAGTTCCAAACAACAAAAGACACATCGAAAAGTACACTGAAAATACACAAGTTTTCTGGAGTACAGTTTCCAAGCAGCAAAGAAGTCACCTGTACAGAAAAGTACACTAAAAATACACTAAAAATACACCAGTTTTCTGGAGTACAGTTTCAAGCAGCAAAGAAGATACACCTGTACAGAAGAGTACACTGAAAATACACAGAAAATACACTAATTTTTTGGAGTACAGGTTCCAAGCAGCAAAGAAGACACCTGCACAGAAGAGTACACTGAAAATACACTAAAAATACACCAGTTTTTTGGAGTACAGTTTCCAAGCAGCAAAGAAGATACACCTGCACAGAAGAGTACACACAAAATACACAAAAAATACACCAGTTTTTTGGAGTACAGGTTCCAAGCAGCAAAGAAGACACCTGCACAGAAAAGTACACTGAAAATACACAGAAAATACACCAGTTCTCTGGACTACAGGTTCCAAGCATGTAACAAATACATATTAAACCTGAACACAAAATACACTAAAAATACACCAGTTTTCTAGAGTATAGGTTCCAAGCAGTAAAGAAGACACAAAATACACCTGCACAGAAGAGTACACTGAAAATACACGTAAAATGCACCAGCTTTTGGAGTACGAGTTCCAATCGGTAACCAAGGCAGAAAATACACCTACACAGAAGAGTACACTGAAAATACACGAAAATACACCGGTTTTCGAGTACGAGTTCCAATCGAACAAGGCAAAAATACACATACACAGAAGAGTACACTGAAAATACACAGAAAATACACCAGTTTTTTGGAGTACAGGTTCCAAGCAGCAAAGAAGACATCTGCATAGAAAAGTACACTGAAAATATACAGAAAATACAGCTTTTTGAGTACAGTTCCAGCAGAAGAAGACACTGAAAGAGTACACTCGAAAATACACTAAAAATACACCGCTTTCGGAGTACGGCTTCAAGCAAAGAAGAAGACACCTGCACAAAAGAGTACACTTGAAAATACACTAAAAATACACCAGTTTTCTGGAGTACAGGTTCCAAGCAGTAAAGAAGACAAAATACACTAAAAATACACCAGTTTTCTGGAGTACATTTTCCAAGCAGCAAAGAAGATACACCTGCACAGAAAAGTACACTGAAAATACACTAAAAATACACTGAAGTAAAGAAGACAAAGTAAACCTGCACACAAGAATACACTGAAAATACACACAAAATACTCCAGTTTTATGGAATACAGTTTCCAATCAGTAACCAAGGCAAAAAATACACCTCAACAGCAGAATACACTGAAAATACACTGAAAATACTACATTTTTCTGGACAAGTTTGCAAGCAGTAAACAAGGCAGAAAATACACCTAAACAGAAGAATACACTGAAAATACACTGAAAATACTCCAGTTTTATGGACAACAGTTTGCAAGCAGTAACTAAGGCAGAAAATACACCTCAACAGCAGAATACACTGAAAATACACTGAAAATACTACATTTTTCTGGACAAGTTTGCAAGCAGTAAACAAGGCAGAAAATACACCTAAACAGAAGAATACACTGAAAATACACTGAAAATACTCCAGTTTTATGGACAACAGTTTGCAAGCAGTAACCAAGGCAGAAAATACACCTCAACATGAAGAATACAGTAAATATACACAAAATACACACAAAATACACAAGTTTTCTAGACTACAGTTTGCAAGCAGTAACCAAGACAAAAAATACATCAGTTATCTGGACAACAGTTTTTATGTACAATGAAATATCTACATATCAAATAGGTTATATCTACAAATTTCGTATGCAAGCTCGGCCCTAAATCGTGGCATTTCGACTCACCGCTTTTCTTTTCTTTCCAAACAACTTTTTCCTTACTTACAAGTGTCTCCATATATTTACACATAAAAATGCCACGATCAACGCCGTTACCTGCGCATGGGAGGTCCTTTGGATAAGACAATTTTCCACGTGGCGGGGTTTGAAGGAAAAGCGATCCCGACTTCATCAGCAATAAACTTGAGCTGAAACATGTCATAACAAATAAAATATATGTAAGCTTGACAAAACGAATGAATTTGTTCAGATAAAAAATAACTGTAAGCTTGGCAATTTGCATACCACATCGCGTGCGACTGTCACATGCGTTTTTTTTGGTAAAGAATCTAAATCCATTCTTTAAACACTGGACTTCCCGCAAGTAGAGTGCAGTGTCTATTATGAATTATTGGTATTAAAATTAAATCTGCTGCATTAACAGCCTCGACTGTGACACGTGATACAATATGGTCAAAAGTATGACCTTTGTACATCTGCACCAACAAATCAATTCAGCTTGTTAGTTTAAGACGAGCAAAGTTGAAAACTATTTATTTTAAGGTCGATCTTTACCCAAAGTGCCGGAGACAAGTATACATAATTCTCGTACGATTCGGGCGATTTACGCCTCTTATTTTGTAATGCAATTTCAAACATATCTATGTGTTCTGTTCCTATTTCTTTATTATTCCAAAGTAATGCTAGACAATTCCGAGATATTATAATGCGATCCCTGAAAATTATGACATTGTCGCTGCATTGTGAAGAAAATAATGTAACATTAGACTTTTAAAACGAATAAGGCAGCATGGAAAAAGTATTGTGAATTTACTTACTCAGCTGGGTATTTGTTCAAGCAAATATCAACGACACGCTGCATCTCCGTTGGAATTAGGTCTATACCAGGGAAATCAACAGCTGGGCAGTCAACAGCAAGGACGTCACCTTCATATAAAACGATAGCTCCTCGTTGTTCATCCTCCACTGATGTAACCATGGCCGAGTCCTGTTTCCCAACTTCATCGATCTGTGCAGCCTCTTGTGCATCCATTTGGGGAGTGTCCATTTCAGCCTCCGGAAGTTGTTCTTCCGTTATTGGGACTCGTTTTCTTCCTCTTTATTACAAAAAATGGGGATACAACTGCCTTCCTTTTCCGGTCGCCTCTGGACTTAACCCTTCGTACTAAGCTACCCATTGGCGTTGTAGTAACGGCTTCCTCCTCGTGTTCCCCGCTCCCCGCCTTTATTATTTCTTCGGAAGTAGGTTCCTCTACCGAAGCAGGAGTCCACATTGGAGCTGCAGGATCCGGAACATTAAGACCGGATTCTTCTTCCCTCTCTTCCTCTATAAATGTAGGAGGGTAATCAGCCACTGATGGGCTTTTTTTGGGTGATTCGATGTCACCTTTATTTAAATTGTTTTTAATCTCCTGAATGTCGGTCTCTATACTGTCTAATCTACTATTTGTATTATCTACAAATTTAAATACAAAATTTTGAAGCTCCCGCAAAGTTTGGCCCATCTCTTCTATACGACCAATAATGCCTTATGTCTGCGTATGTGAATAAGTAGGCGGCGGGGTGCTTTCAGTCGGTGCCTCGGCGGAATTGGTAGGAGAAGAGATGTGCTCCCCTCTAGAAGCAAGTAATGCCTGCTCGTCCTCGCGGACATCGGCAAATGATTCGAGAACCTACAAGGTGAATTTAGTAGAACGAATAAATATTTGAGATGATATATAAAAAAATAAGTCTGAAATGATAGAAAAAAATATTGCTACGTACACGTACACTGGTAAGTCTTTGAAATAATACATGAATCCTTGTTGGGTTCCAGCCCGTTTTTGTTCGCCACCTCAACATGCGAGGTCTGGCGTCAGGAATGGCTGGGGCTATCACAGTTGTAAGCTCGTAAAACCACAGCTGCAGATCAAAAATTTAATCAGTATTTCATATTAATAAAATAATTCATCGAAATGGGCTTGGAAATGAGCTAACCGTCAGAAGAAAAACAAATCCATCGACGTATCCCAATGTCTGGCCTGTCTTTATTTTGATGCTACACCCGTTTATTTGCTCGATCAGGTGCTCACACAACGTTGCAGGCCAATTTATTGATGAAAAGGTATCTATATTATCAGCAAAAGAATATAGCCCTTCGAGCACCCTAAGATTGTTGTGAGGAAAGAATAAGTTCGACAACAAAAACTTAATAAAAAGGCTGACAACTTCCGTGGAGGACTCTGGGAGTGGCCCATCCAGAAGTTCCTTCTTTTCCATATTGGCATCCACATTCGAATGTTTCTTTTGCCCCAGGTTGCTACAACTCCTCTATTGGGCATGCCAATTAACAATGCAATTTGGTCTGCATCAAACCCTATCTCCTTCCCCCCCAATCTGAATACCAGGTTCTCCGTATCCCAACAATTTACTATGTGCATGGTCATTATGTGATCTTGAATGTAGGCGGGGAGATCAAAAAACTGGTTGAGCTTTAACTCTTCAAGTTTGGCCCAAGTTTCCCTAGATAGACTCGGCTTGATATCGTCCAAAACTCGTCTAAAAGTTGATGGGCGGCATCTGCAATACATGGATTGTTTCTTCATCAACCTGCATGATTAAGTTTCATGTTAATTACACTAAAAGAAAAACATAGTTTATTTTAAAAAATACACTGAAAATACACTATGTTCTACCTAGTGTATTTTTAGTGTATTTTCAGTATATTCCTAATGTTATTTCTTAAATACAATAGGAATACACTGCAAATGCAATAGGATTTGTGTATTCCAACTGTTTTTTGGAGTACACTATGAATACACTGGGTTTTACACTAGAGTTTTACCTAGTGTATTTTCAGTGTATTCATAGTGTATTTTTGGTATATTTTCAAAAATACACTGAAAATACACTATGAATACAATGAAAATACAGTATGTTCTACCTAGTGTATTTTCAGTGTATTTATGGTGTATTTTCAGTGTATTTATGGTGTATTTTAAAAAATACACTGAAAATACACTAATACTGTATTTTTAGTGTATTTTCAGTGTATTTTCGGTGTATTTTAAAACATACACCGAAAATACACGATGAATACACTGAAAAAACACTAGGTAGAACCTAGTGTATTTTCGGTGTATTTTCGGTGTATTTTTAAAAATACGCCTAAAATACACTGAAAATACACTAAGTATTTAACCTAGTGTATATTTAGTGTATTCCTAGTTAATTTTTTAAAATACACCAATAATACTCTGTATTGGTAGTGTATTTCTAGTGTATTTTTAAAATACACTAAAAAAGGACGCAAAACCCTAAGAAACTTACCACAACTGTTCTCCAGCCACGCTCTTCTTCTTCTTCTTCTTTGCCACCTTCATCGGCTCTTCGGCTTCCGGAATCTCAGAAAATGTTTCTACCTCCTCTGACTCCGATCCCGTGCCTTCCTCCTATAGTGTATACTGCGACTCGGCTGACGACATTGTCTTACTGTCAAATTTTCTCGATCCAGAAAACCTAGCAGAGCGAAGCCGAGTATTCCCAATCCAGAAACCCTAGCAGAGCAGAGCGGCAGAGCAACGCCGAGTATTCCCAAACAGAAACCCTAGCAGAGCAGACGAGGCCGAGTATTCCTGCGTCGGTAAAACCGTAAAAACCCTAGGAACTGAAGCGTTTTTACGATGGAAGAAGTAACGCCGCACAGGTGGGACCCATCGGGGTTATATTCGAAACGGCGGGATTTGAAATGGCGGATGGACGCGGGTCGGGCCGGGGGAAATTTCCCTCTTTTTTTTTATTAAATCCGGCGTGGCATTTGGGACCCACACCGCCACGCGTCGTCACTTAATTGGCGTCCGAACGTAGAGGACCGTTCGGACGCCGCACAGGAAAATTCGGCCAAGGAGAGAGGGCTCACCTAGTCCCAAATTTTGGTTTCTTTTATAATCTGTTTGGGGCAGCTTGTGTGTTTCAAGATAAACAGTTTATCCTGAAATGCGGTCTGCGGGTCGACCGCGGGGGTCGCTCGCGGCCTGCGTTTAGTGTAAAAAACACAAATGCGGCAGGCAGTGTTTTCAAAAACGCACGAACCAAACGATTAGACGGCGTTTTAAAAAATGTCACCGCACTTATAAGCTGCCCCAAACAAACCATTAATCTTTTTTAAGCTTTGTTGCTTATTTTGACCTATTCAACTTAAGATCATTTTGCTTCTTAACTTTTAATACACATACCACTCAAGTTTTGTGTGTGTGTGTGTGTGTGTGTGTGTGTGTGTGTGTGTGTGTGTGTGTGTGTGTGTGTGTGTGTACATATACATATATGCCATCTTATCCATGTATACAAATATATATTTTATTTTTAAAAGTTAAAATAATGACATTTTTTGTGACATTTTTTTATGATATAAAAATATATATTTCATTTTAAATGCCCCCTTTTAAACAGTTAGCAATAAATGATAGAGATCAAATTTATATATTTTTTAAGTTACATAAGTAGGAGTGGATGGAACTTGTGAAGTTTAGAAAAAAAGTTGAATGACTAGTGATGTTCAAATTAATGGTGTTGACTCTCATATGATGTGTTTAAGGAAGCTAAATTGTATTTATTTAGCTAGCTATTCATACTGATCCAAATGATCAAGTGAACTAATCTTTACTCCTAAAGTCAAATGCCTAACTTGGGTCTAGTCAACTTATCATCATTGAAAAGTAGCTTCATATTTGTGTTTGGACCTATAGTCTAGTCTTAAAATCAATCTATCACACGCATGATTACATGAGAAAATTATGGTTGGCCCGATTCAAGATATAAAGGATTGCTCTTGAGAATGTGACTCGAGGGGTATCTCAAGAACCTTCTAAGAAACACTCTCTTAAGAGTATGTGGTTCATTTCTTACTCTCAATTACATTTATTCAAACGCTTAATTTGGGGTTGAATCACTTAAAACAGACGATTAGGTGAACTAATCTTTACTCATGAAGTCAAACGCCTAAGTTGGGGTCTAATAAATTTATCATGATTGAAAAGCAGCTTCATAACTGTGTTTGGTCTTATGCTCTAGTCTTAAAATCAATCTATATCACATACATGACTACATGAGCAAATTATGGTTGAGCCGATTTAAGATATAAAGGAATACTCTCTAGAATGCGACTCTAATGGTATCTCAAAAATCTTCTTAGAACCTCTCTCTAAGAGTATGTGGTTCATCTTTTACTCTCAATTACACTATTTCAAATGCCTAAGTTGGTGTCTAGTCACTTGATCCAGATGATTATGTGAACTAATGTTTACTCCTAAAATCAAATACCTATGTTGGGGTCTAGCCAACTTATCATCATTGAAAAGCACCTTCATATTGGTGTTTGGTCCTATGGTCTAGTCTAAAAATCAATCTATATCACACAATTGACTACATGATCAAAAAATGACTGAGTCAATTCAAGATGCAAATGATTGCTCTAAAAATATGAATCTAGCTATCTCTCAAGAATCTTTCCAGAAGCTCTCTCTTAAGACGCGGTGGTTCATCGTTTACTCTCAATTGCACTTAGAGTTACACCAAATCAGATTTATTCTCAATCATATTTTAATCACTAATTTCATTGATACTTATTATTATTTTCACCAACCTCAAAGCAATTTGTTGGGATCAATTTTTGATGTCAACGTGTTGTATGCCCTTTTGAATGTTATGGGAGTGTATAATGTGCACATTTAGCTTCCTGTAACTCTAGGAGTCCATAAAATATTTCCGTGCGCATTTCCGGGAGATAAGAGTTTATGGCGTTACACCCGTATAGTGAAGTCTCTTGTGTAAATGCTCATTAGAGTCGAAGTCTTTGGTGTAAATGCCCATAGAAAATACTCATATTTGAATTATGAGACCATATATTAATCATATTTAGTCTCCAATAGCTTTCAGAATGCTAAACCCTTTGCCAGAAGTTTTTCTCAAAAAATCAGGGTTTTCGAGTCAAACCGGTGCCTAGGCTCTTGACCCCAATGCTTAGAATCCAGTCCTATCATCTGGGCACCTAGAACAGCCCTTGACGGATCCAAACTTGAGAGCCTAGAAAGTAGGCGACATACCTCGGAGCTTAGGCGCCAGTCTGGGCGCCTAGGCACCTAAAAGAACTCCAAAAGGTTCCAGAACTGAGAGCGCGGAAAGTAGGAGCGTAGAGGCCAGCACCTGGGCACCAGGCCCAGCATGCAAGCTCCAGGAATTCAATGCCTAGGCATCAGCTCTCTTTGCGATCGTTCATGAAATTGAGACAGAACGACCTCATAGGCAGCTGAAATGCTTAGTTCCCCTTGGTTGAAATGAAGATATGCCAAAGGAGGTATAAAGCTTCCTAGGTGAACATTTTTGTCTATTTTTAAAAGGTTAGTGAGGAGTGGAGAAGCCCATCATAGGAAAAAAGAGGGGGCTTGGGGGGAGGGTGCGCTCCTTATGCTTTCTTTCTTCCTTGGCTTTCCCTAGAGAGAAGGATTGTTGTTTTTTAAACTCTAGAGCTTCTTCTTCTTCTTGCTTAGGAGAGCTTGAGAGGGTGTTTTTCTGGACTTCTTCTTCTTCTTCCTTAGCTTGGAGTGGGGAGATGGTCTTCTTCCATTTTTCTTTTGGTAGAGAGCTTTGGAGAAAGGTGAGGAAAAGGCCTTGCTTCTTGCAAACCCTATCTCCTCTTCCTCTTTTATAAAAACTTTTGCACATCTTCTTCTTCTTGCACCACTTTCCTTGAGCGTGTGAGGGATTTTACTTGAAAGAGCTGCATTGTCAAGAAGGTGAGCCTGAACTCTCCTAGGGAAGAAAGATAACTTCTTCCTAGCAAAGTCGAAGCACGGCCAAGTAATGGGAATGCTGCACCAACCTTTACAGCGGTTTGAACCCTTAAATCTCTTGTTGTTCTTCTTCTAGTAATCCCTTGGTTTGGATGATAATAAAGTTAGGTTAGGGATTTGTGATAGAGGAAACCCCATTAGTTATGAGCTTTTTGACATCATCCTACAAATCTAGGAGCGGAACCTACCTACTTTAGTCCAAAATCCAAAAGTCGAGATTGTAGTGATCTCGCATTTATTCTCGCAGTTTTGTTCTTTTGATGGGAAGAATGAAACCTGTCTCTTATGTTTAGAGAACAAAGATCTCATGATCTTGACCTAGATTGTGAAAGTTTTTCCCTACAAAAATATTTCATGCTAAGCAAATGGAGGTAGGCAATTCACCACCCCGCGTGATAAGTGGTTGGTATAACTTATTAACACCCTTCCCTAAGTTCCCCGTGAGATCGCTAGGATGAGTGTAATTCATCATCAATATAAATTGGGTCTCATTTGCTTGTATGCCCTTCCATCCGTGTTTAGTGGTTCGCGTGAATCTTAAATGTACATAAAAAATGTTTGATTTTTGCATGTTTCGTCAATCGGTCGCCCACGTTATCGGCTCAATTGGGTATTGTTCCATTGACTCGGTCAATTTGGCAAAGCTGGCATGATCGGCTTGATCAACCTTCTTCATAAATTGGATCGATTGGCCACCACCGGTCATATCGGTTGGATCGACCACTTTTGTTTGTTCGACTGATCGTCTGTTACAATCATAATCAACTCGATTGACCTTCTACATTACTTTGACCGATGGGCTGCCATCATCCCGATCAACTCGATCGACCTACTTTGTCACTTCGAACAATCATCCTCCACTACCTAGAATGGCTCGATCGACCATTTCCATCAATTCGAACCATTAATCACCACCGGTTCGATCGACTCGTTGGACCTTCTTCGTTGTTTTTACTGATTAGCCGCCACCGACTTGATCGACCATGTCTGTCAATTCGACCGATCAGCTATCACTAACCCATTCAGCTTGATCAATTTTTGTCGCTTTGACCAATCTTCCGCCACCGACCCAATCTGCTCGATTGACCTTCTTTCATCACTTCAAGTGATCAACACCCATCGACCTAATCGGTTTGATTGACCTTCTTTGTTGCTTTGACTAATCCCACCGACCCGATTGGCTCGATCGATCATTTCTATCGGTTCAATGAATCAAAGCCGTCGACCCAATCAGATTAATCGATAACCTTTGTTGGTTCGATCAATCGGCTACTCACGACCTATTAATATTGATCGAGTCCACTTGAATGATGCATTATTGCATGCTTGTTTCATATTTCTTGTATGAAACTTCACACTTTACTCTCTGTTGTGCACCTATGAGCATATACCTTCATATGCTCATAGTGGGTATTTGTGCCCCACTTGGTCACAGTACTTCGTGCCCGTCATTGACATCCTTATGTCATAGGCACCACGCACTACATGTTCACACTTACACTTGTGCACTTTTGCATGCCTACTTGCATAACGTCTAGTATGTTCATGTGTTACATGCTTGTAGTTTGCACCTGAGCTCCTGTTCCTATGCACTAAGTTCAATGTTCATGTGTCTTCCATTGGGAAGGCTTACACATCGAGCCTACCTGGTGCATAGTTCTCCCCAATGAGATTTATAGCACCACCTCTCCCTATGACGCCACTACAGAGTGCTATAGATTTGTCATCGTGTCAGTAAGCACAAGTCATGCTTCCTAGCCTTTGAACCTACCTAGTAAGCGATGCACCTCGACTCAAATACACAATTTTCACCAAGCTCAGGTCATGATCCTTAGCACTTGGACCCACTTTGTACACGATTCGTATTACCCATTCATTGTGACAACACTCTACACTGTCACGAGAACATTCCATTGCATGAGGCGTGTGCTTGTTTGCTTTTATGGTGCACCATACCTTGTATGTGTCTACCAAATGCATGTGTGGTTGGTTGATATTAAGGTAGTGTGTAATTCTCCCCCATGGTGTCTTATAACTTAGGTGGCCAAGCACGATATCACTTGTGTGATGTGCCATACATTGCAATATTTGCACTATCGGCGTATTCATCTCTAGTCACTACCTCATTATCATTCATAATCCAACGGAGCGATTACAATGCACTGAATCACTTTACATCGACATGTGCATTCCCAAATTTCTCGATGATGAGGCTGACTCGTTAGCTGAGTGACTCGCTGCTGGTCACGATGCATTAATAAGTATTGCCCACAATGATGTCTCGATAGGTAATACCAGCTATCACACTGTGACTACCACTCATATGTTGTATCTCTTAGGATTTTCCATTCCCAGGACCCATTTTAAAAATATAAATAAAAATTATGTTTTTATTATGAAGGAATCATATTTTCAAAATCAATTTTAAAATTATTTGCATCCGTAGCTTAGATCATTCATAAGGTTAACATTTTAAAGCTTCTATTCATACAAAACTTGCATCTAGTGGAACCTTTTACAATCCTTGGTCCTTAGAATGGGGTCGATGATGGCAAACTCATCAAAACATGCACCAGTCTATTACCTTCACCCTGCACACACGATGTTGTGAATATGACACTATAAGTTAGTGTTGACATCAATTTTTGATTTCACAAGTGTAGAGTTTCCACCTGAATGGATCAAGATTGTATATGGCTCGTTCGTAGCATTCGGTAGCTCAAGACACTCACCAGGGATCTTCCGACAATTATTCGGGGCAAGTAGCTAGGTTTGGTGGTGTTCAGCCTTACTCGAAAAATTCCCTCCAACAGGCCCGTATGGGATTTCTTACCTAATTTTTGGTCAGGTCATGGTTTCTTTCTCCTAGAGCCTAAGATTCAGTCTTAGGAATTTCCTATTGACTATCCTAGAGGGCTAGTAATGGAACCCACCTTACATAAATCTTTAAACCTCTTCTTGACTCGTTTTTTGTGGAAACCTCGCGTGAGTGGCCCCAAACACTCAACTCTTAGTTACAAGGGCTAAGGATCAATATGTTGAGGGCCCAAATATGATTGAATGTGTTACAACTATTTAGTTGGAAAACATCATTAATAAAAATCAAGGTTGTCATAGCCTCAAAGCCTGCTGAGAAGTTAGTGGGTAAATACTGCCCTTATCCAGCTGAGTAGATCAAGTTTACTATCTGAAGTAATACTCAGTGCCAAAGTTTAATACATTCAATGGAAATGGTAATCCCACAGATTTCTAAGCAAATTTAATACAAGGCGAAAAATTATTTTAGTTATTAAAAACATTAATCTATGCGAGTTTATTCACTCTGTGGCATGATATATATGTAATGTCTCGAATATAACATTTATAGCATTACGTGTGTAATTATTTTTTGTATATATATTAATGAGCTATTATCAAATTGCATAATCAATAAAAATAATAATAATAATAATAATAACTGCATTATCGGGATTTATTAGGGTGAGTAACAATACTGTTTACATATCTAGTCCACATATCTGATGAAATAAAATTAAATTACAGATTTGTAAAGCTAACTATTCGAATACCAAAATGCTCTCTATCAACATAACAGCCATGACAAATAAATTAGCACCCAAGAGTTTATCCACCATAGTTATTAAAATAACTGTAGACAAATAATAATTACAGAGCAAGCTCACAGAACTCCTATTTTTTACCCGCATGGAGTGAGCTTCGTGTTTCCGGCACCTCGAGGGTGGTCATCCTTCCAATCATCCCAAGCTCGCGCCTTCTCCTGAGCCTCATCATCATCCTCCTCATCCTCGTCTTCTCGACGAGACCCGTCCTTGTACCAGGAAGAATTGGCCTCCTCCATGAACTTTGTATTCCTTTCCTGCCACTTGTTCATAATCTCCATTTCTCTCAAACCAGCTTCTTCTATGCTCATGGTGGGCAACCTGTTAATCCAACAATCAGCACAGTCAGAACTCAGAAGAGTCCATGAGTTACAGTTTCAGAAGCCCCAAGTCGTTAAGATAGTAGAACAGTACAAAGAGGATGGGAAATATTACAAAACCATCAAAATTTCATATACCTGTAACCAGGCTGGAAGACTTGTGCTGCCATTCTCTCTCTCTCACTAGTTAATTTTCCACCAATTAAACTAGCAGGCCCAAATATTAAAGGATGGTGCTTGTGCTCATGTGCTTGTGAACCCTTTGCTCTCCCTTCAATAACATCTTGTGCAAAAGTTGCACAGGTGATAGGTTGAGAAGGTTTCAGAAAAGGCGCTTTGCTCGCAGCAGTTTTGTGCCACATTTCGGCTTTTTGGATGCGCTCGTCCAGTACTTCACGAGCAAAATCATCATTACGTTCCTGCAAAACCAATCAGAAATAACAAAGCAATAAATCAGGACAGAAAAAGTAATAAGAGGGCGATCGTGAGTAGTACAAAATGAAATCTATAATTGCAATTATTTTAACAGAGCATTTCAAATCCTATAAGACTAACCAAACAAGAAGTTTGTTATGCCAACAAACAAGGAAAGATGGCGGTCTATAGAGGTTCAAACGAAAGTGCCTATTAGTGAAACAACTATAAAAAATTAGTAGTCAAAGAGTAGGTTGGAGCAAGAAACTAGTAAGGTGAAGCTAACTTACACAAAAAATTTTGTGCATAAGGAAGAGAACACTTAGCAATACACACATGGAATGAAATATTGGAGCGAGCGAATCTTTCGTATCAACAAAGTCTCCAGAACTAGATAAATAAATCTCTCCAAGTAGTTATGAGCCTGGGTGAATCTCAACAAACCACACAACTCTATGTAATTATTTTGGTATTTGGCATTGCAATATTCTTTTATTTTACTTCAATCACATTTATTTATCATTATTACTCATAAGCGAACTTTTTGCAACCCCAAATATGTAATGCGCCAAGCTTGGTATGGATTTTGTATACACATAACCATAGTAGGTGTGAAAGAAGAATGTGTTTGAGAGAGGTACATTGTCAAAAATAACCATACTAACTCATAAGCAGACTGAACACATGAAAGCTAAAAATAACATAATCCATATCATGAAAAGACCCAAAAAAATGTAGAATCATAGACCTTTTGCCAATGATAATCGTGCAACAATCCTCCCTGTCCGCAAAGAACTCTTCTCTGAAATCAAGTACCTGTGAACTTCGATCCTTCACAGCAACTAGCATTTCTTCCTCTTTCTTCAGCATGTCAAGTAGATCAAAAGCCTGGAAAAAAAATAATAATAATAATAAATAAATAAATAAAAGAAGAAGAAGAAATAATAGAAAGAAAAAGAAAAGCGAAGTTAAAGAAAGAAGGCATTATTAACTGATATTTACAATGGCATGCACAAACGAATAGATATAGACATACCTTGCAAATAGCTAAGGAAATGGTGGCCAGCCAAGCCTGAAATTTAAGCAACATGAAATATGACTCGGGCATTCAATTCATATGTAGAATGAAACACAATCAGAAAAAAAAACATAAAAGCCCACATTGAGATGCGCAAAAATCATAAAGGTAACTAGGAGTTCAACAACTAATATATTGGATTAGATTAACAAGGTGTTAAAAAGGCCGAATGGTTTGATCTTTCTGCATAACATTGAAAAAGAAGGTTGGTTATTGTAAGAATAGCATCTCGTGAAGTGTTCGATGGAAATACTAACCAAAACTTAGACTAAAAGGAACCATTGGAATCTCACAGTAGATAGTCCTTGTACCCACAACAGGTACCAGTTACCTCAGATTAGAACCCAAACAAACCAACAAAAAAATAAACATTTGGATGATCTGAGCTGACAACAGTACGCATTGATTGAGAAAGATCCAAGAAACTAACTTCAGTAGGAACGAGCTCAATAGGACATTACTCGAACAATTTGTCAAGCAATTTCAAAATCTGAGATTTAATAAATCCTTAACTTAATAATAAATGTTGGATTCACTAGCATCTCAATTTTTTGAACAGATACAGCAGAACAAACCTAGAAAACCACAGAATTAAGCAGGTAACCTATGACTCGGGTTTGAAAATTCACATCCAACGATTCTAATAGAGAACTAGGTCCATGTCAAATTTTCAGAATGCCGATTACTTTATAGACAAGACAATACCTAAAAATTTTGCTCTTATCCTGTGCTATGATCTAATTTCAGATTTATGAAAGGCACAGGCCTCGATGATTAAATACCCCCCTCAGTAATAAGAAGGAAGATCAACTAGGATTAGTTGGATAAGAGAATAATGACTGAGATTAGTAGGTAAGCATATAGTAGCTAGTTTCAATTTTAGATTGCTGAAATTTAATGTCAATAGCATAAAATAGATGATGGAAGAATTGATCAAAACCCCGATCAAAATTCAATCTTTCAATCATCTTAGATTGCCCTGGACCCTGATCTATTTGGTTAAAGCGGGTAATCAACCCAACCTATCCAAAAAATTGTCATCAACAGTCATGGGTGATGTTGTCAAAGAGAAACTTATAAACTTAAGCTAAATGCAGCTCAATAAAATAATTTGAAGTCAGTTTTAGATATCATATATCATGCCTTGTCAAATATTTTCTATGATTCATCACTCAGAATATTGAATCATTTAAATACTAATGAGATTTGATTATTATTATGATTTAATGACATAATTTTACAACAAATCACCTAGTTAGAAGGTTCCAGTCATAAAATCCCTTTAAGCGGTATCATTTGGAGTTAGAACCGACCGGTTAGAGGTCATGTGTCAGTCCCTATTATAATGGGCAAATTATTCCATACGGAATATGTACGTAGAATACGCATGCAGCTCTCAATAACAATGCAATACCCCCACAATAATCTATGAATAACACAAAAGAAATTCATACAATAACCTGTAAAAAACCTAATATTTATTTAACACCCAATAACATGCAAATAACTCTCCAATAACCCTGAATTGAAGTTATTGGGCTGCTGCATGATATTCCATATAGAATAATGTCTCATTATAACGAGATATTTAACAAATAGAAGTAGGCATGACATTTGCACCCTATGAGCTTTGATTATCCTACCTTATAGGTAGGGCATCCCACTTAAGGGACCTCATATGGTAAACATGTTGATGGATTTAGGTTTGAAAGTGAGCTTACTCACTTTTATTTAATAATCATATCTTTATAAAACAGATGCAACTTCTCAAAGCATTGCAAAATTGCTTTTCTCGTTTTTGGCCAATGCAATATTCTCGGACTATAAGTTTAAATGTTTAACATCTTAATTCTTGAGTGATCCACAATCTTTTAAGTAAAATTATATTCTTACCTTAGTTATTAATAGACTATAACAAAAAATCATCCATGTTATATGCATAATTTAAAGAACCAACAAAATTAATTTAAGAAGTTAAGAAAATGTAAAAAATAGAAAACATTTGACAATTCAAGTTTAAACTGACCTCTCTTTCTTCACCGCCGTCATCAAGTAAATCTTCCTCCCCTTCCTCGATAGGGGTGCAAAGAGCTGAAGCTCTCAATGACCGTCCTCGTCTCTCCTTCCTTTCTTTGATTTCTTGAAGTTTTGCATCAGCAGCTTTCTGATGCTTGAAACGAGCAATCTAGCATCGAAAAAACAATCAGGAATATTGAATGCAATACTGAAATTTTCTTGTGCGAGGAATGTTTCCGATTTGGATCCAGATTGTCTACAAAACTCACATGTAAAAATCTTTAGTTTATTCATCAATGAGCAGTCACCCAAAAAAATTAGTCTCAGATCAAAAGGTTCAGGTAAAACTCTTGCTTCTCATAATTACATGAAGAACATAAGTTTGGAGAGCTAACAGAAAGTTAAATGATCACAAAAGAATGGCAAGCCCATGAGTTCTAAGAAAAATTGTGAACATAGAATGGCCAAGTATGTGGCACCATCTCCGGTGTTAATAAGCAGATTTTGGTCAATTTTTGTAATGCAGCGGTTATTAGAAATCTTTTCTTTACAATTAAATGGATAATACAACAAAAACAACAACAACAAACCCACTAAGTGGGGTCGGCTATATGAATCCTTTTTCACCATTGCGTCCTATTCAGTGTCGTATTTTCATTTAATTCTAATAAATTAAGATAATTTTTATACAATAAGTCCAATTCTTGCTAGCTCTACCTCTGTCTTTCTTAACATAAATCAAATCTAAAAACAAAACATAAGAATTAACATATTTGGGTAATAGAGAAAATAAAAAAAATAATCGGGCGATGAAGATACATTATTGTATTTTTTTACCTGCATAGCACTCGAAACATAAGAGGTTACATATTCACAATCTAAACATTAAATTTACGTAATCCACACCAAAAAAACTTTATATCTTATTTCATGTATGGGAGTGATAGGCCCACATACTCTCCAACTTATTACTGATGTCTTTTAAGAAGATATCAAGATTCTTTCTAACATTTTCTTCTATTTGTTGAGCTATCTATGATTTAGTTGCATGTTTGTTGTCTGCTCTATTAAGACCGGGACATACAAACGTTCAACATAACTTTTTAATCTCGAAATATTGTCTATCAACACATTAAGATGCTCGTACTCTGCAGGGACAACCTCTGTAAGAACAAACAGCTACTACTCGACTTCTATTACTGCATTGAATTTTCAGCCTAAAATTATTCTTTATAGCATGAGATCGGAGTGCTTGTTTGAAAGCTCAATGCATTCACCATGAATTTCGTCAGATGGATTGCAGGAACTAACCATTGTTGCATCACAAACATTAACATGTGAATACACTAAAGCATCTTCTCTATCTTGAGTAATGATAACAACCTCGACTCAATCACTCCCCATAGTACTTGTGATCTTCTCCATAAAATCAGTATCACTTCTAAGTAATGTGTATAGTTTGGTGAAGTGTCCTTAATATGATAAAATAACTCAAATTGAAGTCCTTCTAGCCAAGCACAAATCACCACTATCTCCTATTGTAACAAAAAAAAGATTCATTAGACTTCTCCGAAGTTTAATAGTTTTCTACTTTCCTCCGTTGTCTTTCTTCCTTTAGTCATTTTTAACTTGCAATCAGTGCCCACCAAATTTAACAGTTACATATAAATAATCATTCAGATCTGTCACTGAATTCATTTCTCAGTTTCAATCACACAAAACTAAATGATCACAAAAAATTCTATTAGAAAATTCAATGCAAATAACTCATTATATGTAATCTAAAACTGAAAAATAGGATGTATACAAGCAAAATATATGTAAATAACTCATTATATGTAATCACAAAACAAGAGACTTTCTTTACACAACTAAAATATATGAAATTGAAAGCATCCCAACTTTACGCAACCACATACGCAATTATATGATATTAATAATACATAAAGAGTAATTCATGATGATATGTTGAATAATAATGACAAAATAATGAGTATAAAGGTCAATATTTCGGGGTCCATATGCATACATAAGTATATATATACATAAACATACATAGATATGTATATACATATACATGCATATACATATATATATATAAACCGAGAAAGGGAATTAAACACACTTATTACAACTGATTTACTTGAATTTATTCCAAATCGGCGTTTGTAATTACAATTTTGGATGCCACAATTAGATGCATATTTAATTCAATACACTATAATTAAATTAGTAATATATACTGTTAATACATTACTATGTTGAGATTTGAAAAACTGTTCGGTCATTCAATCATTGCGATTCCAAGGCTATGTAAATACTCTCAAGAATAACAGTCAACTTATGAACTAAGCCCCTCAACAAAAATCAAAATTACATCCTCAATCCTTATTTTCACTCATCAAACTCACTTTCCAGATGTTTACATATATATACACACATAATATGCAGTGTCATTGCAAAACTATTATTTTCTAAATAAACGTCACTCTGAATAGAAAAAATTTCTCCTTCAGCAAGCAAAAGGTAAACGTCTCACTCTTTTTCTTCCTTGACCCTCACCAAAGAAAAAGAAAAAAAAAACAAAGCAGAAGAAACAACAGAAGCCTATACTTAAACCATTGACAAAAATTATTGTCATCAAATACAAGCGCTCAACTTTCACAACCAAAGCAGTGATTGGGAAACAACTATACCAGCAGCTTTCCTGCGCCCTATCTTCAATTTTTGTCTCTTCCATCGGACAAGAAATATCACATTTCTGCTCATCTTAATCTATAGAAAATCTCAACGAAACAAGTTCTATATATCTAGTACCTGATTGGAGGAGCAAGTGTAGAACCTGCAGCCGAGCTTGGGACCAAGACAGCTAGTCCTTGATGTTGAAGAAATAGCTTGTGCTAGAGCAGATTGGAGGGTGGCTGATGGACTGAGTCGTAAAGAGAGGAAATAGGGTGTGGCAAGCACGTCCCCGCGCAAAACCTTTGGCGGAGCAGCGATCAACACGGGTGAACGAAAAGGCAGAGAAAGGTTTCAAGGAATGGCATGAAAATTGGACGGAGAAAGAAACGGGAGATAACGGGGTGCAGTATTTGTGCTTGTTAGGTGATTTTGGATATGAAATAGGTATTTTTAATGTTTAGAGTGTGGAATATGTAATGTCTTATGGCTTGAGTGCTATGCAGGTAAAAAACCCTACATTATTTTACAATGTTGCCATCTTCTATTTATGATATTTAAAAATGAAAAGCCGAGGAAAACCATCTCATTCAAGAAATTTGAGATTCTTGGATGAGATGATTTCATTCGCTTCCTAAATTTTTACATCACAAAAATATAAGAGAATCTAATTTCAAAATTGAGCCAAAGAATAGTGGACACCCATGATACAGAGGAACAAAGGAAGTTTTTTAATCATTTTTTTTTATCAACATATTTAACTTTTGAGATAAAAAAAGCATGATATAAAATTAAGATATTAGCATTTAATGACACACACACACACAAATATAGAGTAAAAGGGAGGAGAGCGAATATGATTAGTGGATAGGCCATGAGCATGCTCTATTTTGAAATAATATTCTCCCTGATATTTGAGATTAAAAAAATTTATAAATAGAGGGATATTAAATACAAGAATTTCAATGTTTGAAGTTCGTGGATTAGATTGTTTTCTCTCACTTCATAAACTTTTAACTGACGAGGCTAGAAGAGAATATAGTTTTAAAAGAAAGCCAAAAAGAAGAGCCCACCAAATAAGTGATGGAACTGGTAAAAATTTTTCAAATAATCTTTTAACTAGTCACAGTAGAATTTGAAGAGATTATTATGATAAACTTTTCAGCTTATCATTTTCTTTTGTGCATAAATATTTATAAAATCATTAATAAAAGTATAAAAAAATCACCCTTTCCTTTTGTAGAAACATTTAACTTTTTGATCAAAAGCATGTAATATATTAACATTTAAGACTATATATTTCTAATTCTTTAATATAGATTTATGCAGCCAGTGTATATGTGTATCTTTTTAAAAAATTATTTCACAGCTTATTAAATAAACAAATAAACAAAACACAAATGATAAAACTTGAAATTTCATTAATTTTACAATATGGCTTTTATGACTGACATGTATACCAAGGTCAACAATAAGAGTGGTTCAATTAAATAATTAAATTGTTACTTTACATGATTATTGTTAGAGTATATCTCACTAACTCCTACATAATAGGGGCTTCTTTATTGCAAATGTTGTAAAAAAGCACAAGGACAAAGTGGCAATGCAGAAAAAAAATACAAAGCAGCTTACTTTGAATATCCATTGACCATGTGGCCATCACAATTATGAAAACATATTGACTCGGTGTTGTTCATTGATAGAATTATACTGTAATTCGAAACTCTAAGGTCATGCCACAATTACTTCTAATAGAAATCAATGTTTCATCACACATGTTCTAATAACTTCATCATACTTTCAAGTCACCTTTATTACTTAATAGAAATCAATGTTTCATCACACATGTTCTCATTTAGGCAATCGATACACAGTTAGGCGTCAATAAAAGAATGTGTTTGTTGTTTGGTCATGTTTATTATTGTCAGCAGTAACCATTATTTGGCGATATTCCTGACAGCCCACACAAATTTCCATGTAAAGCTATTGTCTAGCTAGACTGAAAGAGATGCGCTAAGATTCACAAGTTCATTCGCATCATAAAAGTAGAATTTAAAATCCATCTTGAAAACACATAATTACATTTTAATCCAGAGTAGCATAACAGCAAACTTTCTTATAAAGCTCTAACTTATATAATAAAACCGGGCGTAACATTCTGTGCCATTTAGTAGATTGACAAATGTGAATTGCTACAATTTTATATGTTTTAACGTCATGCTATCCAGTGCATGTCTTTCGATAATATGAATCTAATTTGGCTTAATACTGTCGACTGATAGCATGTGCGTTTAACTGGTTTGATAAATAGATTTTATGAAACTATTGCTACATGTATTGTGTACTATAAGCAACTAAAACTTGAATTTGGTTCAATCAAATAAACCACTATGTTTCTCTTTGCTTCTCCTTGTCCTGAATAGGGTTGTAAGTGAGTCAAGTCGACTCGTGAGCCGGCTTGAGCTCAACTCGATAAGCGGCTCGTGAACTCAAATTGATGAGCTAACAAGTCAAGCTCAAGCTAGCTCCGACTCAGACTCGTTTCTCGTGAGCCAACTCGTTTAAAAAAAGATTTGTATAAAATATATTCAAAATATATTAAATTTTGAATATTTTATCTATAAAAGTATTTAAAATGTTAAAAAAATAATATTTCGTATTTTATATTAAGTGATTTGTTATCATTTATCTCCTAGTTGCTCAATTTTTATGTCATTTTATTACAAAAATATTTCGTATTTTATTATTTTCTCTCTTTTATGATAAACAAGCCGGCGTAGACTTAAGCCGAGCTCAAGCTCGAGCTCGATGAAATTAATCAAGCTCAAGCTCAAGACGAGAGTGGGTTAAGCTCAACTCGACTCGTATACACCCCTAGTCCTGACTCATCTCACTCAAATAAAATAATTAAATTTGGTAGATTTGCATTGCATGCTTGAACTTAAGATCATGATGGGAACATCACCACACAAACTTGAATGATCCCTTCCAGTAGTTCCAAAATACATCCAGAAATTAGATAAAATTAGTTTTAGCATTATGTTATTATGCATGGCCGTTTTGACGAAACATGTAGTTGACTTTAACCTTTGAGTAGAATCTTGCCTAAAAACAGTGTCAAATGGCACAAATCACAGAGAGGTCATTAATGTTGTTAGGACAAGCACAGCATATCAATTTATGATTCTAGTGAAATTCTTTTCTCTTTCCCTCGTCCTCAGCTTGAAAAAAAAAATGAATAGAGAGAAAACTCAAATCATTTTACATTGAAACAATCTCCACAGATCTGATTGATCAATTTAAACTATAGTGATAAAAAAATAAGCTCTAGCTATGCTAAAAGAACTTAAATCAATAAATTATGTTGAAACCAGCTGGTAAATTCTGGAAAGAAGCGAGACAGGGAGAACATAAGTGATGAGCAAACAATCTCACTAATCAACTGAAGCAGCTACTCAGACCACTGGCATTCTTACCTAGCAAGGACGTAAAAGAAAATAATGGATACCTTTTTGGCCCTTGCCGCTGCCAAATCTGTACCGCCTGTCTTAGAAGATTCAATCTCCTCTTCAGGCACAAGTTCAAGGGCCTCACAGATTGAAATAAATTCCTAGAATTATATAGTTAATAAATTAATATAAGAAAATGAGTGGGAAGAAAGATAAAAATCATAAAAAAGTTCATTCTTGTGTGTCCTGACAAGCAAGTACAGTACTAACATTCAGGTTCCGCCCTCATATACTACAAAAAAAAAAATTAATAGGATTAACCTTGAACTGAGCATAAGACCTCCTAATAATCTCGATCCTGTCATCTTTTGCAAGTTTTTCTGTCAACTCTCCAAGATAAAATGGAACCTGGCATAGAAGGTGCAATCCATCAATAAATCATACATCAATAAATGGCAGTTAATAACATAGGTTTTACAATTTATATTCCAGTATCCTATCACAGATGCTAGCTCCTATAATCAAATTTATGCCATAAGATATTTGACGATGCATGGCCATCAACAAAACACTTTGGCAAAAATAACTAAAAGAAGAGGGCAGTGGCAGAGCCACGACCCCTAGTTAGCTGGTACAAAATAATAATTAATACATAATCTACGTACTAGAATAAATAAATGCTACCATTGCTGCAATTTTAAGTCAGGAGGAGATAATGCATTTACTTTCAAGAGAGAGTGGGAGAGGGAAAAATCATAGCATTGTTGCATTTTTGTTAGAATTGGGAGAGAGAAGGTGCATGAATTCATTGGGAGGCCAAATCATGAAAAGCAAAGAATATGAGAGCGGTAAAAGCTATAATTAATAAGGGCAGAATTATAATTAAGCAATAAATTTTAAAGCTGAATCCCAAACTTTAGGGCGACCAACCCTTCTTATTGTAGATGGATGCATCAGTGCCTTAACCACGTGGTCACAATTATCCAGGATAAGATGATATGTTGAATGCGAATATAGAATTGAAAGTGGTGATAAATCCAAACAGTTTGTGAGACTTCGACTATTAAAGCACAAAAAAAATCACATTAGCAATAGTAGTTATACATTCTTTAGAAAAATCATCACTCCCTCGGTTTTACAAGAAATTAACTGTCAAAATGAAATTGAAGAAATCGACGCAATTAAATTTTAGAATAATAACATCAAATACAACCTTGTCATAGGACTAGCTGACAAACAAAGGCAAGGCAAAAACATAAGGACAGCTGGAAATGCAGCTGGTCGAAGGCAGAGCAACACAAGCATAACAGAATCAACCCCAGAAAAAGTATATCATTCATAAGGAAAATAAAAAAAATGAGGAAAATAATACCAATCGAAACTGGATCAAGCAGCAAAGCTAAAAATGAAAAGAACAAATAGGAATAGAAAGAGCACAAGAACATTCAAAAATGTTAAAAATGACACCTTTGCATCTCATTTCTCTCCAAAACGTGCTTAATTATGTTAAATGAAAGAAAGAAAGTAAGAAATCTATTTCACAGAGAAACCTGTTGCATGTGAAGGGAGGGCGAAAGAAATATTTTAAGAAAAAATAACATTGCATTTCCCTTCTACAAAATATGGTGAAACAAAAAAACAAATAGAAGCAAGAAAAATCACTAAAAGAAATCATGCAAGAATGAGAAGGGCATGCAGTTGAAAATAGTGATTAGAGAAGAAATGCTTTATTAAAAAAAAATAAAGATGATAAAAATAACTGCAACAAAATAAACTCTAAATCTTTGCTAACCTTTTTCAGGAAGGAAAGAAAACTAGAGAGCATAGAAGAGGGAAAAGTAGAGAGCTATGACATGATAAAAATAAATCATGCAAGAATAAGAGGAGCGTGCAGTTGAAAATATTGATTAGAGAAGAAATGCTTTATAATAATAAAAATAAAGATTATAAAAATAACTTCAAAATAAACTCTATATCTTCGGTAACCTTTTTCAGGAAGGAGAAAACACTAGAGAGCATAGAAGAGGGAAAAGTAGAGAGCTATAAGTGTGATATTGAGCAGAGGAACTGGGCAAGCTAAGGATTCTAAAGGATCTTATACTGTTTCGTTT